>JASCZW010005431.1:0-260578 GCA_034211315.2 Aedes japonicus | reverse complement strand
AAAATCCCATATACATGCAAACATACACACACATACACAAACACATCTAATATAAATAACAGATCTTCTGCGAGCTCAAGTAACAATTTTAGTTTTATACCAGCACTCCTCCCGGCTATGGTAATAAAAATACATTAAAACTGTTTTCTCTACCAACACCTTCTCAATCCTTATTCAAACCGAAATTTGTACAAAGTGGCTCACTCTAGAAATGGTTTCGAAAACATGTTAATAAAACCTTCATAAGACCATAAAGATTTTGAAAATGTTCAAGTGAACGATGTTATGACCACTTGAGAACCTTCTTAAAACCTTTTGGCTGTCATAAGAATCAGCATATGGCCAACTGGCCACAGCTGTCAAACTTCACTGTGATATCGTGGTTAGTTTTTGTTGATCTGCTTTGATCAATTCTCTGCTATTCTGATTCCTTTAGCAGTAAATAATATCGAAGAAACAAGTTCTAGTGTTGTGGGAAATTTTGTTTGATAGCAAAACATCAACAACAAATTGAGTTTTTCTACAGCGTCTCATGCTCCAAATCATATACCCATTGAAATTTCTGTTGAATACTCGCACTATAACAGCCTCGGAAATTATGCGAGTTTATTAAAGTCTGTCCACGTTGAATTTCGGACACTTTTCTTTGAGTATAGATTTTGAATTATCTCACGGATCGCTGAAACATTTCACTTATATGACAGCAGAAACTTTCCACTTTATTTCGTGGCACAACATGCTTACATTCTTGCTACATTCAGTAAAATGACGTCGAATCAAGTGGATGTGTGTCAACCAGAGCTCGAAAAAAATGACACCCGTCGTGAACGATGAGTAAAAAAAATATTCAGTAGGTACAATTTTTGCTCTCTTCATTTCGTTCTATCAGTCACGCAATATATTCGTGTTTACTATTTTGCTATGCTCAGTCATTCCGTTGTCCTCGTGTTCCACACAACTCATTCACACCACAGCAAAGCACACGGCTATTCAAGCCTCAAGAGATTTTGGTTGCTTGACTGAATGTTCTTGTAACCAGTCATTCATTTTCGCGTTCGTGAGTGATTTTTTTGTTTGCCACAGGATTTCAAGTATTCCAGAACATGGCTGAAGGCAAAGGAAGCCAAAAGGCCAAATGGCCGAAATCACTACAGAGTTTGTGGGGCATTTGTTCGAGAAAAGGCATTTGCAGGATCGATTCGAGAAGTTTTGGTTTTTTCCACTTCATTGATTCTTCAAATGAATGACTGTTCTTTCGTCTTCACGGTAGAACATTGAAATTGAATGAGTTGTTTGCACTTACGTACATTCACTGCTTTCTGGAATGAATGAATGATCAAAGTAAAGCAACACAAAACAAGTTGACTCATCTTGCACAAACGATTCATGAAGGCAAATTTGTGTTTACTTCATGTTCGCTGGCAAGATGCGTACCGATAAATTTGGATTTTGCTGCCGTTCCCGTGCAAAATGCGTTGACACCAGAATATCATATTCAATTCTCAATTTCGACCGAGTCAAAATATTAGTCATCACGCACTGACTAATATTTTGACTCAGTCAGGTGCAATTTGAGAATTGAATATGATATTCTGGTGTCAACGCATTTTGCACGAGAACGGCAGCAAAATCCAAATTTATCGGTACGCGTCTTGCCAAGAAACTTAAACTACCGAAAAGTCCCGTGTTTTGTGTTTGAAAATCATTTGATCAGCGCTTGACTGTGGATCGGAAGGTTGGAAGTGGAACAAATCGAAAAGTATGCTCCCGACAAATGGACTAGAAGGTGGTAGCCATTATTGAGAAAAACTCCAAACTTTCTGTGCGAAATGTGGCTCGCAGAGTTGGGAAGTCAAAATCATACGTCCAAAAAGTTAAGCAGAAGCAAGGACTGAAGGCGGCGTACAAAGTGAAATCGTTGCCCAACCGTGATGACAAGCAACATTTCACTGCAAAAAGTCTTCGTGTGTAGCTTTACACCAATTTTTTGCAGACATTTTCTTGTATTATAAAGGACGACGTAACATACGTACTCGAAGACTTTAAACAGCTCTCGGGTCTGACTTTTTATACCGCAATGCAAAGAAACGCCATTGCCGAGCATTTTCCGGACAAAAAAGGTGTCTAAATTCTCGAAGAAGTATTTGATTTGTCAGGCCATACGATGGTGTTGTCGCAAATCTAAAAGTTTCGTCTCTACCGGCACTATCAATAAGGATGTGTACGGGAAATAATGTCTCCAAATGCAATTGCTACCGTTTATCAGAAGCTAAGACTCTCCATCTCTGTTTTGATCTGATTTGGCCTCTTGTTTTTATGCGAAATCCGTCCTGGAATGGTATAAGGTACAAGAGGTCAAATACGTGCCAAAGACAGCCAATCCACCAAACTGTCCAGAACTTCGCCCAATTGATAATTACTGGGCTCTAGTTAAGCGGAAACTAAGAAAAAAGCAAATGGTGCCGATGATTTCAAGAGAAGATGGAGAATCGTCTCGGCGGGTGTATCTGAGGATACCGTACCGAATCTGATGGCGGGTGTACCACAGAAAGTTCAAGAATTTTACAGAAAGAAAGATAACATTTTAGTCAACTGTTTCTAATGTAGGTATAACTCTATTATTGTGAAATAATCAATCGGTTTTGTTGAATAATCTATTATTTTATTATAATTTTTTTTTGCTGCTGCTATTTTGGTGTCCGAAATTTAACGTGGACAGGCTTTAGTTTCAAAGCAAAACTAGCGAACATCGTAATCTAGTTAGAAAATTTTGAAATCAAAATTGTATGAGAAAAAATCTAGTGACTGCATAGTTCTTTTAGAATGACATGAAATTTCATGACAGTTTGTTTCTTCTCGTGATAATGAGATAGCCATTTCGTTCATTGTCGCATGATGGCCGTGATATTTATCAGCACTGGTCACTGGCAATCATGTTAGGCCTGACACTAGCAATCATGTTAGGTACTGGATTTTAACAATCATACATGGGTACAGTGTAAGCGAACGCGAAGGGTAGAAACAAAGAAGGAGACAAATATCACTTTATTTGCCGATAGTTTCAAACTGTTTAAAACAGGAGAAGCCCATGTGGCATAAGGTCGTTTGGCATAACGGCGTATTGCATAAAGTCGTTTGGTATAATGTCATTTGGCGTAAAGATAACTTAAGCTTAGTGATCATTTGGCATAACACTCTATATAGAATCCAAGTGGTCATTTGGTATAATGTCATTGGCATAATATAATTGGCATACGATTGTACCCATTGTAATATTCCCTTTTTTTTAAATGAGCTGTTCATCAAAATATGGCATTAATAGGTTTCAGGGTTAAAATTGAATTTTGAAAATCAAATTGGTATGTGTGCTTCGTTATGTTTGGAATAATTCATTCAAATCGAATATGGTAATCTTGCGTTTCTATTATATTTGTTCTTTTAATATTATTTGTGCCCATTTCAATGTGAAATTTCGGTTAAATGAAACTAGAATATGTTTCTGTTTACCAATCTTTTTTCTCAGTGTAATTGTGTCACTAAGAGTACTGGCTATACAATTCAAAAGAGTTCAGATCAAAGGTACAATGGAACAATCAAATAAGAGAGTGAGCGCAAAGGTCGGTTATTACGGTTGTCCTTCATTTCACTTCAACATTTGGCCTCCTGGAAGAGATTCGGCTCGGATATCATCTCCTGCACAACCCCCAGTTCTTCTGTATCCAGCGATACACAATAATTGTCTTCGAAGACGTAGAAATCGTTCTCGTCGTCTTTTTTGTAACCCGATATGACCCAAGGAACTTGGCTGCGATCTTCAAGTGGCTACCATATTAGGTTCGACAGATGGCCAATAAGTCGCACACTTCGTATCCTTCAGCTTGCTTCCGATTCGTGTCGAAACTCTGCTTCATCTTCTGTTGGATCTCCCCAATGCAAATCAAGAGAATACTCTAGCATCATGTAGTTTATCCAAAATATTCCCGATAGTAGATGAGAAGAATGCAGCACGGGCGAGAATGATGCAACACCGTACGAGAGCAAATGTGGAACGGTATAGACAGGTATAGACGGAACAGGCAAAATTCTATTCTTCGAAGGAAAAAGCTCCAGATGGAAGATCGAGAACGTGAAGCAATAGAAGCACTGTACCGTGCTAACGACTCACGCAAATTCTACGAGAAGTTGAACAGCTCGGGCAAAGGCTACGTATCACAAGCCGATTTGTGCAGAGACCTGAAGGCAACATTCTCACAGGAGAGTGTGAGGCGAATGAAAGGTGAAAGCAGTACTTCGACGAGCACCTGAACGGCAATATCACAGCGAGCGAAAGTGCCACGGTAGTAAATCTAGGAACACCCGCAGAAGATGACAGGATCCCGAAGATGAGGAGGAAATTGGTCGTTCGAAAAACAACAAAGCTGCTGGAGTTGACCAACTCCCAAGCGAGCTATTAAAATACGGTGGTGAAGCACTGACCAAAGCGCTGCACTGGGTAATTACCAAGATTTGGGAAGAGGAATGTTTATCGGAGAATTGGATGCAAGGAATAGTGTGTCCAGCTATGGCAGATTATGTACGAATATGGATTTCCGAAAAACTGACGCGGTAGGTCAAAGCAACGATGGATCGAGTGATGTGTGTCGTCCGAGTATCAGGGAGTATCAGAAGTTCAGGATACTTCTTAGAAATCCAGGAATTTTCCAGAAGTTTTGTGGTTCTCCCTGATGTTTAGGGAACATCCCAGAAAATCAGGGAATTTAACAGAAAATCAGGGAATTTAACAGAAAATCAGGGAACTTCCCATAAGTTAAGGGTGCTTGCCAAAAGTTTCGGCAACTTCCATTAAATTCTGGGTACGTCCCTGAAATTCAAGGAATTTTCCATAAATTCCGGGAGCTTCACATGAATTCAGAAACTTCCGCTAAGTTAAGTTTTCTTCTCATCAAGTTCAGGCAACTCATCCATAAATTCGGGAGCTTCCCAGAAGTTCAGAAAACTTATCGATTATGTTGGATATTTCTCAAAAGTTCATAAATCTACCCAAGGTATACAGAGAACTTCCCAGAATTCCATGAAACTTCACAAAATTCAGGGAAATTTCCAGAAAATTAGAGAATATCGCACAAGTTCAGAGAATTTTCCAGAAATTCATGAAGCTTTTCAAAAGTTCCCGAGCCTTCCTAGAGGTTCAGATCTTCTTAGATGTCCATGAAACATTCCAGAAGTATAAGCTACTTCTCAAAAGTTCAGGGAACTTGTAGGAGTTCCTAGAAGTTCAGCTTGAAAACTTCCCTGAACTTCAGGAAACGTCCACACAGATCAGGGAACTTATCCAAAGATCAGGATGCTCAACTAACATCTCAGAAGTTCAGGGAACTTCCCAAAAGCTCAAGGAACTTCCCAAATGCTAAGGGTACTTCCCTGAAATTGAGATTGTTTCTCAGAAGTGATGGGATCTTCTAAAAATTTCAGAGAACTTCCCCAGTGATAAGAAAATTCGCCAGAATTTGCGAAAACGTAAGAGAAATTCATGAAACTTTTAATAAATTTGGAGCATTCTCAAATGTTTAGGAAACTGTCCAAGAATTTGTCACTAAGTTCAGGGAGCTTCATAGAACTTTCCAGGAAATTAAAGAACATCGTGAAGTTCAGAAAACTTTCCAGGAGTTTATGAAGCTTTTCAAAAGTTCACGAGTCTTTCTAGAGGTTCAGAGAACTCTTTAGAAGTTCATGAAACATTCCAGAAGTATAGGCAACTTCTCAGAAGTACAGGGAAATTCAGCTTGAAAATTTCTCTGGACTTCAGGAAACGTCTACTAAGATCAGGGAACTTCTCCAAAGATCAAGAAACTTTCCTGATGTTCAACGTACAGCTCAGATGTTCAGAGAACGTCCCAGAAATTAAGATAACAGCCCAAAAGTTCAGGGAACTTCCCAAAAGCTCCCTGAAATTGAGATAGTTTCTCCGATGTCATGGGATCTTCTAACAATTTCAGAGAACTTCCCCAAAGATCGGAAAATTCGCCAGAATTTCCGAAAACGTTACAGAAATTAATGAAACTTCTAAGAAATTTTGAGCATTCTCAAATGTTTAGGAAACTGTCCAAGGATTTTTCCTTGAGTTTAGGGAGCTTCAGAGAACTTTCCAGAAAATTAAAGTACATCGCATAAGTTCAGAGAGTTTTCCAGAAGTTCATGAAGCTTTTCAAAAGTTCACGAGTCTTTCTAGAGGTCCAGAGAACTCCCTTTTGAAGTTCATGAAACATTCCAGAAGTATAGGCAACTTCTCAGAAGTACAGGGAACGTATAGGAGTTCCTAGAAGTTCAGCTTGAAAACTTTCCTGAACTTCAAGAAACGTCCACACAGATCAGGGAACTTCTCCAAAGATCAAGAAACTTTCCAGATGCTCAGCGTACAGCTCAGATGTTCAGAAAACGTCCCAGAAATTAACATAACAGCCCAGAAGTTCAGGGAACTTTCCAAAAGCTCCCTGAAATTGAGATAGTTTCTCAGATGTCATGGGATCTTCTAACAATTTCAGAGAACTTCCCCAAAGATCGGAAAATTCGCTAGAATTTCCGAAAACGTTACAGAAATTCATGAAACTTCTAAGAAATTTTGAGCATTCTCAAATGTTTAGGAAACTGCCAAGGATTTTTGCCAAGGAAGATCAGGGAACTTGTAGGAGTTCTTAGAAGTTCAGCTTGAAACTTCCCTGAACTTCAGGAAACGTCCACACAGATCAGGGAAATTCTACAAAGATCAGGCAACTTTCTGGATGCTCAACTAACCTCTCAGAAGTTCAGGGAACTTCCCAAATGCTAAGGGTACTTCCCTGAAATTGAGATAGTTTCTTGGAAGTCATGGGATCTTCTATCAATTTCAGAAAACTTCCCAATCCCAAAGATCGAAAAATTCGCCAGAATTTCCGAAAACGTCACATAAATTCATGAAACTTTTCAGAAATTTTGAGTATTCTCAAATGTTTAGGAAACTGTCCAAGGATTTTCCCCTAGTTAAAGGAGCTTCAGAGAACTTCCCAGGAAATTAAAGAACATCGTGAAGTTCAGAGCATTTTCCAGAAATTCATGAAGCTTTTCAAAAGTTCACGAGTCTTTGTAGAGGTTCAGAGAACTCTTTAGAAGTTCATGAAACTTTCCAGAAGTATAGGCAACTTCTCATAAGAACAGGGAACGTGCAGGTGTTTCTAGAAGTTCAGCTTGAACACTTCCCTGGACTTCAGGAAACGTCCATAAAGATCAGGGAACTTCTCCAAAGATCAGGAAACTTTCCAGATGCTCAGATGTTCAGAGAACGTCCCAGAAATTAAGATAACTCTCCGGAAGTTCAGGGAACTTCTCAAAAGCTCAAAGAACTTCCCTAATGCTTAGGGTGCTTCCCAGCAATTGAGGAAGAAGTCCTTCTTCTAAGAGTTTCAGAGAACTACCCCAAAGAACGGGGAATTCATCAGAATTTCCGAAAACGTCACAGAAATTCATGAAACTTCTAAGAAATGTTGAGCATTCTCAAATGTTTAGGAAACTGTCCAAGGATTTTTTTCCCAAGTTTAGGGAGCTTCAGAGAATTTTCCAGAAGTTCATGAAGCTTTTCAAAAGTTCACGAGTCTTTCTAGAGGTTCAGAGAACTCCTTTTTGAAGTTCATGAAAAATTCCAGAAGTATAGGCAACTTCTCAAAAGTACAGGGAAGTTCAGCTTGAAAACTTCACAGGACTTCAGGAAACGTCCACAAATATCAGGGAACTTCTCCAAAGATCAGGCAACTCTCTGGTTGGTCAACTAACATCTCAAAAGTTTAAGGAACTTTCCAAAAGCCCAAGGAACTTTCCAAATGCTAAGGGTACTTCCCTGAAATTGAGATAGTTTCTCAGAAGTCATGGGATCATCTAACAATTTCAGAGAACTTTCCCAAAGATCGGAAAATTCGCCAGAATTTCCGAAAACGTTACAGAAAGCCATGAACTTTTAAGAAATTTGGAGCATTCTCAAATGTTTAGGATACTGTCCCACGATTTTTCCCTAAGTTTAGGGAGCTTCAGAGAACTTTCCAGAAAATTCCAGAAGAGAATTTTCCAGAAGTTCATGAAGCTTTTCAAAAGTTCACGAGTCTTTCTAGAGGTTCAGAGAACTCTTTAGAAGTTCATGAAACTTTCCAGAAGTATAGGCAACTTCTCAGAAGTACAGGGAACGTGTAGGAGTTCCTAGAAGTTTAGCTTGAAAACTTCCCTGGACTTCAAGAAACGTCCACAAAGATCAGGGAACTTCTCCAAATATGAACAAACTTTCCAGATGCTCAGCGAACAGCTCAGATGTTCAGAGAACGTTCCAGAAGCTAAGATATCAGCCCAGAAGTTCAGGGAACGTCTCAAAAGCTCCCTGAAATTGAGATAGTTTCTCAGAAGTCATGGGATCTTCTAAAAATTTCAGAGAACTTCCCCAAAGATCGGAAAATTCGCCAGGATTTCCGAAAACGTAATAGAAATTCATGAAACTTCTAAGAAATTTTGAGCATGCTCAAATGTTTAGGAAACTGTCCAAGCATTTTTCCCTATGTTTAGGGAGCTTCAGAGAACTTTCCAGAAAATTAAAGAACATTGCATAGGTTCAGAGAATTTTCCAGAAGTTCATGAAGCTTTTCAAAAGTTCACGAGTCTAGAGAACTCTTTAGAAGTTCATGAAACTTTCCAGAAGTATAGGCAACTTCTCAGAAGTACAGGGAACGTGTAGGAGTTCCTAGAAGTTCAGCTTGTAAACTTCCCTGAACTTCAGGAAACGTCCACACAGATCAGGGAATTTCTCGAAAGATCAGGCAACTTTCTGGACGCTCAGCGAACAGCTCAGATGTTCAGAGAACGTCCCAAAAATTAATATAGCAGCCCAGAAGTTCAGGGAACTTCTCAAAAGCTCAAAGAACTTCCCAACTGCTAAGGGTGCTTTCCAAAAATTGAGGAAGAAGCCCTGGGATCTTCCAAGAGTTTCAGAGAACTACCCCAAAGAACGGGGAATTCACTAGAATTGCCGAAAACGTCACAAAAATTCATGAAACTTCTAAGGAATTTTAAGCATTCTCAAATGTTTGGAAAACATTCCAAGATTTTTTTTATAAGTTTAGAGAGATTCTTAGAGGTTTTTACCGAATGCGAATTGCCGGGTCTTTCGTTTGATACCTGCCATAAGATTTTGTACAGTACTTTATTCGCCTCAGAACGCCAGTTTGCCTTGAACTGTTTCTCGCTCACAACAGCCTTTTGAGTCTTCTTAAGGTTCCGCTTGACGATGGCCCAATAGTTTACTTCTGCGTGTGTCCAATTTGGTCGTAATGAAAAATGTAAACTGTTACTGTCGAAATACAGTACATTTGCTTCCACTGCTTTTCACATACCATTATACATTCCGGAGTTCTTTGATTTTGATAAATACTTCAGCTTGATTAAAACAAACATTCATGACCATTCCGCAAAATGATGTTGAATTTAGGCTAGCAATCATCAACTCGATAACAGCCGCGCACCGTTCGAAAACCAGCCTACCTTCAAAACAAAACAACCTGTAAGTCGTGCGTGTAAATATGGCTTAATATGTGCGTAAATAAATGAATTATTTATGCGATCGGCTAATTAACGTTCCGCGGCGCGTGTCGTGTTGACTCGCCGTCGTTGATCACGGCCAAACGGGTGCTGCTGCTACCGAAGCTGGTATTGGTAATGGTAAACACTCTCCTCACTTCGTGCGTGTGCAAAACTTCTCCGTCCTTCGTCAAGCGACTGGCGGTCGTCGCCATCATCGTCAAGGTTCCTGCTTGAATTTCGAATCGATCTTTGAATCTCGTCGCACCCACCCTTTTTCGAGCGCGAAAGATGATTGGATTCGGAAATCTCCGAAGAACGTACCAATGCAAACAGAAGTCAACGTTTGATTGATCGTTCGATGAGTGGTGGAATCTTGTAATCGGGGCCAAACAAGGAAACCGAACTGTCCGGGTTAGAATGTTGCGGACCTACTGTAATGGAAACAGCGATGTTGGCCGCGGGGGATCTCTGCTCTATAATCGCCCAACGGCCGTCGTCCTATCTTCCTAGCGAGATTTGATTGATGGATTATCCGGGCGTTCAGGCGCAGCTAGGTTCCAGGAAACACAAGTACAATGCTGACTGGTGAGCCGAAAACTAAAAACCGATGTCTTTTTCCAACGCGGCATCATCTATCATAATTAAAATCGAATCAAACCGAACAACAACCAGTTCCAGCTTAGATGGTCCATTCTCCGAGGGCAACTTTAGGAGGGAGGATCGTCAACATCACCAAAGTTCAGTTGTTCTGAATCGGATTGATTGTGTGTGCTTTCGCATGCATAGACGAGAGAATCGGACCGGCGGATCTCTGTCACTTCGGTGAAGAACCTATTGTGGCCCGCCCCAAAGGCACTTTGTGTGTCAGTTTTCGCAAAAAAATCTTCGAGCCAACGAGAATTGGCGAATACAATGGCTACTTTTCATAAATTTAAGCTCTTTATGCCGCGGCGTGGAACCTAGATACATAAATTTCCTCCCAACAAGGGAGGGCGGCGCGCGTTGGCGTGTTGCCTCAAAGAACTTCACTCACAATGACAAATTCTTCGAAATTGCCGCTTGCGCGAAAGGCCCTCTCTTCTAATCTGATGGCTCAATCAATTGTGACTTATTATGCTGTCAGCCACGCATCGTATCGGCAAGTTGAGTCGAGTGAAAGAATGAAGAACTGTCAAAAGTATGCCCGCCATATTGGCACTCCGAAAAGGTGCTTGTCCTCGGTACTGGATCTTAAATCTTTCGCCGGCAGCAGCAGTGTTCAAGCAAGTTGGTTGCGTTGCGTTGAGATTAGCACACACATGAAGATCCGAGAGAGGCTGAAAGATGCTATCTCTATTCTTATGTTAATGGCCGTCGTCGTCGTCGTCGTCGTCGTCGTTGTCAAGCCTCATAAAGGTTTGCTGCATAAATTCCGCAAACGACACGTTGCGGAGGTGACATTCTGTGTCGTTCCCTGGATTGGTATGGAACCTGAATGACAGAAGTGATAAAGACGGCAACGAATGGCCCTTGGCCAAAATGAGCGTCGCTCGTCGCCGTTCCAAGTTCTAAGCCGCAGCCAGCTCGTTCTAACAATCATGTTGCGTGATTTATGGGAGGCGATTTAGTTTGAAGACAGCGAAGGACATTCCCATCCTCCCGGACGACGTCGAAGATTGAATGCCAAATGAGACCTCGCTTTGCATACCATTGAACTGCGCGCGACAGCTGGTCGCAGCGGGACAGGTCGAGAGAACTTTGAGCTTCACGCGCTTGGTCGTCATTAAGTGATATTGTTATGATTACAACGCGCTGAACAGTCTACCCCGGCTGTTTCTCCGCTTTATTATTGCTCTCGTCGTCGTCGTCGCCGTCGTTGCAACAATTTATTTGCGTACCTTTATTTTCATGCCCGCTTGGCTCGGTCTTTGCTAGTTAACTTCAGGGACATCCCTGAAGATCTGCCGTCGAATGACAAGTCTTTCTGGTTTGGGCCCAAAGGTCAACGCTCATTTGAGAAATCCACCCGCTCTTTGTGCTGCGGACGCGGATCGAATGGCCGGAGGGGAGATGCCGAAAATGGCTGGGCCAACTTTGTTCTATGTCGATTAGGAAGATTAATCGCACGTAAAGTTGATAGGTAAGCCATGCATGTTTGGATGAACATGAGCCTTCCGGGAGTCTCTAGTCCGGTGGCTAATTGCAACCATAAACCTTAGAATCACGATGGGTGCTTCCGTGACCGCCAAACGCCATAAAGATATGCGTACTTGACACGACGCGACACTACGGTCGAGTGAACAAAGTTCCTGCTGAAGTTGTTCAGGGTTTGTTCAAGATTGACCTGTGCAACTGGCGCTCTACTTCCTAGGTTTTGTAGGATGTTGAGATTATGCTGGTAATCGGAATCTTTTATGAGGGTTTTCAAGCAGTCGTTCGTTGACGTGAAAAATATTGCAGTGGCAAAACAGCTCATTTGAAGTTTTAAGTTTCTCATTAGCCTAGAAATTTAATCTTAGTGCATTAGAACCTCGCTTTAGACAAGTTATAATTTTTTTCGAGAATTTCAAAGTAACTTCGATCGTTGGTGGTTTCCGTCTGTAGTATCAAATATTGAGCCAAGATAAATAAAAAGCGCGATAGTGTAGAACTTTTCGCAGTATTGTCTCGTCCTTGGCTGCACCTGGTGCACTGCACGAGCCATTTCCATATGAAAAAACACAATAGCTTCCCAACATCTCCGTTGACTACCATTTTGAATGTCCAAATTTACACTCATGTACCCGCACTGCTATTTTTACAAATGAGTGCATTCGTGTCGGTCAAGTTTTGCATTAATTATTTTCTATTTCAACACATTTCTTATTTTCTTCATTTGTATTTTGTTGTCTGTCTCATTTTTTTTCATATTCTACTTCTATTCTTCCGCTTCTTCCACTTCTTTTCTGCATCTATTCTTCCGATTATATTCAACCACTACCACTTCCATTTTGCCTTCTCCGTTTCGCACTTCTGCTTTTTTTTCTTCCGTTTCTCATCCTCAACTATTATTCTTCCGCTTCTTCTAGTGAGTTTTTATCGTCTATTTCTTCCGCTTCTTATTATCCTTTATATTTTTCGTTTCCCGTCTTTCGCCTTTCTTCTTTCTCCACTTATCTTCCGCATTTATTCTTCCGCTTTTTTCTTCTTCTACTGTTTCGCTTCTTCCGTTTCTATTCTCCATAATTTAGTCTACCGCTTCTCTTCTTCCGCTTCTTTTCTTCCGCTTCTCTTTTCCGATTGGTTTTTTCCACTTGTCTTACTTCCGTTTTGCCTTCTCCGTTTCGCTCTTCTGCTTTTTTTTCCTTCTCATTATACTTTATATTTTTCGTTTCCCGTCTTCCGCCTTTCTTCTTTCTCCAATTATCTTCCGCATTTATTCTTCCACTTTTTTCTTCTTCTACTGTTTCGCTTCTTCAGTTTCTCTTCTCCATCATTTAGTCTTCCGGTTCTCTTCTTCCGCTTTTTTTCTTCCACTTATTTTCTTCCGCTTCCCTTTTCTGTTTTTTTTTCCACTTCTCTTCTTCCGCTTTCTTTCTTCCGTTTCCCGTCTTCCGCTTCTTTTTATCAGTTTCTATCTTCCATTTCTTCCGTTTCTTGATGTAGAAGGAGATGTTCGCTCATCACCATGAGGCACCAAGAGTGAACAACAATGTTTTTGGCTAGAATGAAAGATATGAAGAGAAAGTTTTGATAGTTCCGCTAGTGTGCGGCAGGATTGGAAATGAAACAGATGTTTTTTTTTATGAAAATTGAGCGAAAAGGGCATGTATACGGTGGTACTCGAACCAACGACATTTTTGCATAACATCCCACTGCGGGGTAGTTTAAAGCACGGACTAAGTCCGCCACTTCAACAGGCAAAAATGTCCGGTTGGAAGACGCTCATGTACCACTGTGGCTTGTATAGTTATTCTAGCGATCTATTGTGTGCACTCTGTTTACTGATGCGCACATGGGAGAGGAACTCTCTCCTTTTTTGGGTTTGTTTTGATTCGCACCGACTGACGATCACTAAATTAATTATACTGGTGGTCACCCATTAATTATACTGGCGGGGACCAGAATCGCATCGCTTCACGGTGTTTCTCTCCGAGGTCTCTACGTTGGAGACGACGAGAAAAACTTTAGTGATCGTCAGTCGGTGCGAATCAAAACAAACCCAAAAAAAGGAGTTCCTCTCCCATGTGCGCATCAGTAAACAGAGTGCACACAATAGATCGCTAGAATAACTATACAAGCCACAGTGGTACATGAGCGTCTTCCAACCGGACATTTTGCCTGTTGAAGTGACGGACTTAGTCCGTGCTTTAACCTACCCCGCAGTGGGATGTTAGGCAAAATGTCGTTGGTTCGAGTACCACCGTATACATGCCCTTTTCGCTCAATTTTCATAAAAAAAACATCTGTTTCATTTCCAATCCTGCACACTAGCTAGAACTATCAAAACTTTCTTCATATCTTTCATTCTAGCCAAAACATTGTTGTTCACTTTGGTACCTCATATGGTGATGAGCAACTCCTTCTACATCATAATCGTTACTCCTCGCACGGAGAATATATAACATAACAATTAATGTATGTTCCGTTTCTTATTATTCTCCATTATTTGTTCCTCTTTCTTTGCTTCATTTCATTCGTTTCTCTTCTTCCCCCACTTACGTATTTATTCTTCCACTTCTTTTTCCACTTGTCTTCTTCAACTTTTTTCGTTTTTTGTACAGTTCTTATCTTCCGCTAATCTGCTTTCGCTTCTCTTCTGCCGATTCTCTTATTCTATTTTTCTTCTTGTACTTCACCTCTATACCTTCTTCCGCTTATTTTCTTCCGTTTCTCGTCTTCCGCTTCTTCTTGTCAGTTTATATCTTCCATTTCTTCCGATTCTTGTTATCTACCTCTTTTTCGTTTCTCATCTATTGCTTCTCTTCTATCGCTTCTCTTTCTTTGTTCCATTTCATTCGCTTCTCTTCTTTTCCCACTTACGTTTCTTTTCTTTCGCTAATCTGCTTTCGTTTCTCCTTCTACCGCTTATCTTCTTCTGTTTTTCTTCTTTAAACTTACCTCTTTCGTTTCTCTTCTTCCGCTCCTCTTCTTCCATTTCCTATCTTCCACTCTTATTCTTCCTTTTTCTCTTCTTCCACTTCTCTTTTTCAGCTTCCCATCTTCCGCTTCCCTTCTCCCGGTTCACTTCCTCCGGTTGTTTTTTTTCGCTTCTTTTCGTTCACTTCTCCTCATTCGCTTCTCTGCTACAACCTCTCTTCTTCCGTTTCTCGCCTCCACTTCTTTTATTCCGCTTCTTCTTATCAGTGTCTATCTTCCATTTCTGCTGTTTCTTACTATCCTCCTCTTTTTGATTCTCTTCTTCCGATTCTCTTCAGTCGCTTCTCTTCCGCATTTATTCTTACGTTTTTTCTTCTACTACTGCTTCGCTCCTACTGTTTTTCTTCTTTTACTTCACCTCTTTCGTTTCTCTTCTTCCGCTTTTCTTTTTCCACTTCTCTTTTTCAGCTTTCCGTCTTCCGGTTCACTTCTTTCGGTTGTTGTTTTCCACTTCCCTTCTTTCACTTCTCTTTAACCGCTTCTCTTTTTCTACCTATTTCCTTCCGCTATTTTCATCCGTCTTCCACTACTCTTATTGCGCATCTTTTTATCAGTTTTTATCTTCCATTTCTTCCGCATCTTATTATCCTAGTGTTTTTGTTTTTCGTCTTCCGCTTTTCTTCTACAATTCTCTTGTTTCTTTTCTTCCGCAAATCTGCTTTCTTTTTCGACTACCGCTTCTCTTTTTCTTTCGTTTCTTTTCCCCCATTTATTTTCTTCTGCTTTCCTATTTTTAATTCTCTTCTTCCGCTTCCCTACTTACGATTCACTTCTTCCAGTTACTTGTTTCTACTTCTCTTCTTCTACTTCTCTTTATTCACTTTTTTCTTCCACTTCTCTTCTTGCCCTTCTTTTATTCCGTTTCCCCGTTTCCCATTCATTCATTTTCACTATATTTTCATGTTCTTTCCAACATTCCAATTTTTTATTCTACGTCTTCGCCATCTGGCTTCACTTCTCACTTCAAGTTTCCGCCCTCAGTTCTATTTCCATTCACCTTTTATGTTTATACAGTTTTGTGAGATATTTTCCTCCCGCTCTAACTGAATCCACTGAATCACTTTCTCTTTTTCCACTTCATCGTCTGTTTCATTAGCTTCCGTTTCTTTATCCTCTTCATAAGTTACTTTCCGCCTTGCTGCAGCGGAATTCTCTTAATAATTTTCTTATCTGCTTTGAGATTTGGATTTGTGAATTTGGATGTGAGAATTGAAATTGAGGATTGGATTTGGTATTGGATTTGGAATTGGGTTTGGAATTGGATTTGGAATTGGAATGGGAATTGGAATGGGAATTGGATTTGGAACGGGATTTGGAATTGGGTTTGGAATTGGATTTGGAATTGGATTTGAAAATGGATTTGGAATTGGAATTGGATTTGGAACTGGATTTGGAATTGTATTTGGAATTGGATTTGAAATACGATTTGGAATTGGAATTGGATGTGGATATAGATTTGGATTTAGATTTGGAATTGGATATGGAATTGGATTTGTAATCGGATTTGAAATTGGATTTTGAATATGATTTGGAATTGGATGTGGAATCGGATTTGAGGATTGAATTGTAAGTTTGAATTTGAGGATTGAATATAAAGATTGGATTTAAGAAATTGGATGTGAGGATTAGATTTTAGGATTGAATGTGAGGATGGGACTTGAGGGTTGGATATGAGAACGAGATTTGAAGATTGGATTTGTGAATTGGATATGGGAATTGGATTGGAGGATTGGATTTGAGGTTTGGGTTTGACGACTGGTTGTGAGGATTATATTTAAGAGTGTGATGATTGGATTTGTGAATTGGATATGGAGATTTGATTGGAGGATTGGTTTTGAGGATTTTATTTAGATTTGAGGATTCGATTTGAGGATTGGATTTGATTATCTGAATTGAGGATTGAATATGAGAATGAGATTTAAGAATTTGATTTGAGGATTGGATTTGAGCATTCGAGAATTGCATGTGGAATAGGCTTTTACGATTGGATTTGAGGACTGAAATGGAGAATTGGATCTGAGAATGAGATTTAAGAATTGGACTTGGGACTTGGATATGGAAATAGGATTGGAGGAGTGGATTTTAGGATAGAGTTTGAGGATTGGATTGAAGGATTGGATTTGAGAATTGAATTTGGGATAAGTTTTGAGGATGTGGATATGAGAATGACATTTGAGTATTCAATTAGAATTGAATTCGACGATTGCAATTGAGGATTGGATTTAGAGATTAGATATGAGAATTGGACTTGAGGAATGGATTTGTTAATTGGATACAAGAATTGGATTAGGGATTGGAATTGAGGATTGGAATAGAAGATTGAATTTTAGAATTGGACTTGAGGATTGGATATGTGAATTGGATATGGGAACTGAGGATCAGATATGAGGTTTGGATTTGGAAATTGGATTTAAGAATTGAATTTGGGATAAGTTTGTAGGATTTGATTTGAGAGTTTGATTTTAGGATCGTTTTTGTGGAATGAGATTTGAGTATTCAATTACAATTGCATTTGACGATTCCATTTGACGATTGTTTTGTAAGATTAGATTTGAGAATTAGACTTGATGATAGAATTGTTAATGGGATACAAGAATTGAATTAAGGATTGGAATTGAGGTTTGGAATAGGGGATTGGATTTGAGAACTGGATTCTAGGATTGGATTTGTGTATTGGATTTGAGGATTTGATTTAAGGTTTAGATTTGAGGATTGGATGTGAGGATTAGATTTTAAAATTGGACTTGAGGATTGGATTTGTGAATTGTATATAAGAAGAAGATTTGAGATTTAAGGCTTTAACCCTAGTAGTACACTTGTTGCTATTCATAATCAAGTTACTACAACTAATTATGATCATAGTGTGCTACTTGGGTAGGTTTGGATTCGAAAATTGGATGTGAGGGCTGTCTTTGGGTATTGAATATGAGAATTGAATTTGAGGATTGTATTTGAAGATTGAATTTGAAGATAAGATTTGAGAATTGAACTTGAAGATTTGATTTGAGAATCAGATATTGGACAGGTATTTGAGGATTGAACTTGAGGTTTGAATTTGAGTATTGGATGTGAGAAATTGATTTGTACTTGCGGATTGGATTTGTGAATAAGATTAAGGAATTGGATTCGGGATGGGATTAGAGAATTGAATTTGAGAACTGGAATTAAGGATTGGTTTGAGGATTGTATGTGAGAATTAGATTTGAGCACAAGACTTGAGGCTTTTATTTGTAAATTGATTGCAAAAATATCATTTGAGGATTGGATATGGGAATTGGATTTGAGAATAAGATTTGTGGGTTGGTTTTGAGGATTAGTTTTGTAAATTGTATGTAAGAATTGGATTTAAGAACTGGATTTAAGAATTGGATTTGAGAATTGGATTTGGGGATTGGATTTATAAATTGTATATAAGAAGAGGATTTCAGGTTTAAGGCTTTACATTTTACATTCGAGGATTGGATTAGAGGGATGACTTTGAGTATTGAAGTATTGAGAATTAAATTTGAGGATTGTATGTGAGGATTGAATTTGAAGACAATATTTGAGAATTGGACTTGAGGATTCGATTTAAGAATTGATTTTAAGGATTGAATTTCAGGTGTGTATCTATTTGAGGATTAGATGTGAAAATAAGATCTGTGCTTGAGGATTGGATTTGTGAATAAGATATAAGAATAGGATTTCGGATGGGATTAGAGGCTTGAATTGGAGAACTGGATTTGAGGATCGATTTGAGGATTCTATGTGAGAATTAGATTTGTGAATAAGACTTGAGGATTAGATTTGTGAATTGTATGCAAGAATTGGATTTGAAGATTAGATTTGTGAATTTGATATGGGAATTGGATTTGAGAACTATATTTGCGGTTTGTTTTTGAGGATTGGATGTGAGATTTGAGAATTGGACTTGAAGATTGAATTTTTGGATTGCATATAAGAATTGGATTCGGTATTGTAATTGAGGATTTGATTAGAGGATAACTTAATTTGAGAATTGGACTTAAAGCTTGGATATGTGAATTGGATATGTAAATTGGATTCGAGCATTGAATTTCAGTTTTGAATTTGAAGATTGTGGATTTGTGAATTGGATGTAAGTTAGGGGTTGGATTTAGGATTGGATAAGCGGGTTGGATTCGAGGACTGGACATGAGGATTAAATTTGAGAATTGGACTTGAGATTGTATTTGAGAATTGGATTTAAGGATTGGATTTTGATATTGGTTTTGAGGATTGGATTCGAGATTTCTCACCTGGATTCGGCTGGAACGTTAGTCGCTGCAGGAGATCGAAGCAGCTATCCGATGCATGAAATCCATTAAGGCCCCCGGAGTCGATGGCATATCAGATGAGATTCTCGAAGCTTACGTGATGCTACACGCACAAATGTTGCTTCAACTATTCTGTAATTTCTGGGATTCCGCAATTTTTCCGGCCTTTTGGATGCAGGGCATCTTGATAAAGGTCCCTAAGAAGAGAAATCTGAATGTGTGAGACAATTGGCGAGGCATCATATGACTATATTTTTTTTTCCCAGTTTGTGCTGGAAGATCTTGTGTGGACCATAATTATTTTGCAGGTCAACGAACTCCAAGAGTCTCTTTGTTTGGTATTCATTTACTATGAATTTTTTTTTCGACGGATTCAATCCCGAAAATTTGTGGGGTGCCCTAAGACGCAAGGGAGTCCCAAATTAAATCTTCAATCTCATCAAGGCGCAGAGCGAGACCTTCACGTGCAGAGTCCTGCATAACAGAGCCTAGTCTGACCCTATCCGGGCTGTCGCCGGTGGGAGGCAAGGATGTATATTATCACCGCTACTGTTCTTCACCGTAATTAACAAGACCATGGGAGATGCTTTTGAGTGTGTATCAAACCCAGGGCTGATGTCATTGCTCTGCTAGCGCAATGGCGCTCTGATATACCTTGCCTTGCCGGAAGAACCTCTGCAGTGGGTTCCACCATCAATGCCAACCATAATAAATCGTTGGATGTCAACACGAACAACCCTTACTTTTAGCGGTAGCTGTAGCGGGACAAACAGTGAAGAAAGTTGATAGTTTACAATATCTTGGTAGCCAGATATGGTTAGACCTAGATGCACGAATCAAGATCAACTCAGATAAGTCAACGCACCAAAATATGAATTTAAGTTATTTCCAAAATGTAAATATTTGCTAGCGCCTAAATATTCTTCTGCGGTTAGGCATTTTGGATTCAACGTACGATTCGACTTCAATGTTTGTCTCCACCGCCTGTTCGTCAAAGCAATTTCAAAGCTGCTGTTGTTCGAGAGCCATCAATTATCCTCTTGTAAACCCTCCGCCAAGGGGAAAAGAACTTCAGGTTTGGGTCTCATCTGATAAAACCGAACCAACGAAATTCCTCGTCCTCGGTCGTGACAAAATTTCATCCGCACTACGTGTTTCGCCAAGCAGCACAATAGTTTTGCGTGGTGAAGATCCTAGGATTTAGATATTTCCGCGTGAAGATTTACGATGGGTCATAAATTTTGCGTACAGGACCAACAAACTGCGAAAATGTGTCTCGGTATAGTCGGGACCTAATTAGATACGATCGAGCATTTGCGATTCATTAGAAGTATCTGGTGGATGATTTATGGGACGTTCTACAATAGGTGACACTAAGAATGATGCTATCGCTTATCTTTCGTCAAATTACGGTTATATTGGCAGTTTAAAGAATGTTTGTCCGGCGTCTGGAACTGATCGCACGAGAGATTCCCACTGGTCACTGTACAGCCCAAGTACTGTTAAGCGCGCCGTTCCGAGTTTCATGACATAACCTCAACCAACAGTACCTCGGTCATTTAATTCACTTTCACTGCCCTACTGGACGAACTGCGCGGCGCGGAAAGACCTAGCGGTTCTCGTTTCGTTACAGACAGTTTGCCGGATTACGAAATGTGGCGAGAGTCATGCACAATTAGTCCAACGTAGTCAAATTTACGCTTCGTCATCGAAACCGGAACAGTGGACACAGGTTCAGCCGACTCGGCAATGATTGTTCAAAAAGCTGCGATAAGCGATGGAGAAATGCGCAACCGACGACGTAGATGACGACGACGACGACGACGACTTGCGCGTAATAATGCTTTAGAAATAACCATTACGTGTGCAGTGCGCGCGGATTAAGCCTGACAAATGCATAATAGCCGCGATGGTGGTAATGGTGGCGGCGGTGGTGGCCAACCATTACCTTATGCCATAACAAATGAATTGTGGACGAGTTTTCATTATTATACATTCGTATACAAATGGATCTCCACACTCGGTTCTGATGGTTTATTTATGCGCGCTCGGTTGTTGCATTCGCCGGTAATGATATGTTGAGTGAATGAGTCGCCGCCGTCGGCTTGAAGATGTGACAACCCAAGCGGTCGTAATGAGCGCTTTCAGGTGTGGAGTTTGGATATGAGGAAATCTCTAAAGATGTTGGAAATTTATGGAAATATGTTCTGCCCTCGGGTAACTGTGAGTATCGGGCTGGAATCTGGAATGCTGAGTTCAATCCTCAATGCCGTTACGACTTAGTAGTGGAATGTGATGAATTAGATTTGTTCTCGACTGGATTACTTGGAGCTCAACACTGAATGAAGAATGGAACTTCTAATTGCAATTCAATCATCTGACAGAATGTGACTAATGAAACTTGAATCATTCCCTTCCGTGAATCATGCAGCCTCACAATCGATCAACCACCATTCGCTATTGTAAAAAGCCTGTAATTACGTTAATTCCAACAATTTTCTGCATTTACTTAAATTTTCCGCTTGGTGTCGGTCGATCAGACTTTGATCCTACCCCAAAACATACTTCAACCAAGCCGTTTTAATCAAATTTCCTGTGCTCTGAACTTTGAACTAAAAACTCACGCATACCATCGCAATCATTCGAACATCGCCCACAAAATTGAACCATCACGTCTTTTTTCGCAAATTGATCAATTCGCGCCCAAAGTCCCCCTCATCCCCCCTCCCACCCTCCAATTATTAATCGAAGAGCGAACCTGTTTGCGTTCTCATTTTCGTCGGTTCACTCGTTTCTCAAATATGTCTCTGCCTGCAGCAGCACACAGGTTGCATTTTATAATTGCCCAATTAAATCGCTTACATTATTAAACACCTAATTTAGCGAATCGCGTTCAGTTTGGGCAGCGGGGCGCAAATTAATGGCATCCCTTCACTTCAACCTCTTTCAGAACGTTCGACGTGGTCCGAAGCAATCAATTAACCTTTCAATTTGTTCTCTCTTCTCGTTTTTTTTCTTGCAGGTACGTACCCCCATATCGGATTGATCTGATCGGTTGCAGTTTTGAGATCGTGAAGAAAGAAGAAGGATCCTCAGGAATGGCCAATAATTCTTGACCACGACAATCGACCACTGCTTCAGTGGCTAGATCCTGACGACGGGTGATGAATTTCAAACGATTAAACATAGTTGCACGTTTGGTTAGTGCAGTCGAAGGTATTTCTCGCTACTGGGTTGGTGGCAATTGATGGATTCTAGGACTGGATTTGATGTCGTGAAGGATTTATGGAACACTTTAGCGCGGGGTTGATGGGTTAGTGGATTTATGTAATCTGATTCCGAATGTAGATCGGTTGCAATTGGAACAGGTTCCGAGAGAGGCAAACCGGGCTCAGTTGATCGACGGAGGTTTGTTTGTTGCATGCTTAAAGCCCGATTCAAAGTAAATTTGGACGCATTCAAGTGATCATAAATCAAGCGTTAAACAACATAGACGGTTGATCGTCAAACGTCAAACAAAAGTCTATTTATTCAGCTTTCAAACGATATTGTGATTACTGAGAATCGATGCCATCATGATCATTTTATTTTCAAAATTTTCGCTTGACGATTGCCCAATATTTTTCGATTGGTCTGAACTCAGGGCAATTCGGAGGACTAGTCTCTTTGGCGACGAAATTAACATTGTTTCCAGCATACCATTCTACTTCCTTAGAGTAGTGGCAGCTGGCTAGACCCGGCCAAAACATAATGTTGGTCTTGTGTTACCGAATGAAGAGTAAAATCCGCTTTTTCAGACACTCTTTAATGTAACCCTTCGAATTGATTGTGTGAGATGTGATGAAAACCTTGGTTTTAAGGCCACAACTGCAGATTCTTTACCAAAACATTAGTTTCTGAGCAAATGTATCAACAAAAAGAAGTTTATACCTGAAAGGGACATCTCCCCGTCCATTTTCCAGGAAAAAAATTCGACCGGGAATTTGTTTATAATCCATTTTGATATATGTTTCGTCATCCATTAAAATACAGCCATCAAACTTGTTCGTAAGGTAAAAACACGGCTATAAAAAGTTACTCATAAGATTTGTAGAGTGAGGCGATTACAACATATCTCATTCTATTGACATACACGTCTTTGTTTTCTATACTAGGGCACAATTTAAAAAAAACTGCAACCGTCACGAAAAATGGTCAGATTTAGAGCGGCAATATCTTATTTCTCAACAAAATTTCAAAATTTGTGCACAAATCGATCGGAAATAGTTCTACGTATCAATTTTATAAGCAAACAATGTTGATTTCGGGCCACATAAAGATTGGACTCGGAAAAAATGCGACACTTTGCTTTGGGTGTAACTGTTTATCGCGTGGGTAGAAATTAATGGAATTTTAAGTAATACCAGTTTAGAGTGTATGTGTGCAGAATTTTAACGCGATCTGTCAAGTAGTTTTCAAGATCGATGCTTTCGAAACAAGAAGAGCTGCGCCAGCAAATCTTGGGTGCGGTGATCGATAATCCTGGTCAGTCGCACAGATGGATTGACAAAAGGCTTGGAATCCACCATTCCACCGTGTCCCGCGTTGTGAAGATGTTCCAGGAGACGAAGACCATCGAGCGGCGCGCTGGATGCGGCCGAATACCGAAAACGAAATACCCAGAGAAGGCGCGGAAGATAAGGCAGAACTTTAAGAATAACCCGAACCTTTCCACCCGAGCCGTGGCCAAAAAGGTCAATTCGTCGAAGTGGTTTGTCCAGCAGACCATGAAGCGGGCTGGGCTAGGTGTTTTTAAGGTCAGGATGGCGCCAAACCGGAGTGACAAGCAAAACACGGTGGCCAAATTGCGTGCTCTGAAGCTGTAGTGGCTTTTCAAGCCAGGCTGTCTCGTCATGGACGACGAGACATACATCAAGGCGGACACCAAACAAATCCCCGGCCTCGAGTTTTTTGTCGGTATCTCCCGCATGGAGGTTCCGAAAAAGTTCCGGAAGAGAAAGATGGACAAATTCGCGACGAAGTACCTGTTGTGGCAGGCGATCTGCGAGTGTCGACGGTACAGCAAGCTGTTCGTTACAACCGGCACCATAAATGGGCAGATTTATCGAGAGGAATGCTTGCAGAAGCGCTTGCTGCCCTTCCTACGGTCTCACCGTGGTCCCACGCTGTTCTGGCCGGATCTCGCTTCGTGCCATTACGCCTATGCCAAAACATGCTTATATATAGCTATTTAATCCCTCAAAATTTGAGAAGTATCGGATTTAAAATGAATTTTTGGTGATCATTTTTGTGTGTCTAATTTTTTCCGTGTTCAGTCTTTAGTATTGAAATTTTCATAAATTTTAAGCCTTGTCTTAGAAAGAATATTAACCTATTTTAGCGTGTAAGCGCCATTTGCTTTGTTTACATGTCAAAAATGATTATTCGGTTCATTCATTTCCGTTGATAAAGTTGTATTCAAAATGTCGCGAATTGAATTTGAGACTAAAAAGAAAATTCTGCACACTTGGTGCACCGAAAAGGGTGTTACTTACAACCAGATTGCGAAAAGAGTAAATGTTCACCCGGCAAGTGTAAAACGCATCATCGAAAAGTTTGGTAAGGAGTGCTCCCTCAAGGATTTACCAAGAAGTGGCCGGAAACCCGGCTCCAGCAACCCCGATTTGGACCAAAAAGTTGTGGATTATATTCAACGGAACAAATCTGCCTCTACTCGCGATCTAGCCAAGAAGTTCAGGACCAGCATCGGAATGATTCAACGAATCAAGCGCAGGAATGACTTGAAGACGTACAAAAAGCAGAAAGTGCCCAAACAAACTCCGGAACAAAAGTCTCGTGCCAAAACCAGGGCTCGAAAGCTGTACAGCTGCATTTTGGACAATGTCGACCAGTGCATTTTGATGGATGACGAAACATACGTTAAAGAAGATTCAAGAACGCTACCAGGGCGCAGTTTTTACTAAATCTGTTGGGGAACGTGTGCCAACCGCAGATACGACTGTTGCGATGGAGAAATTCGGTCAGAAGGTGCTCATTTGGCAAGCTATTTGCACATGTGGCTTGCGTTCTTCAATTTTCTATACAAAAGGAACTATAAATGCTGAGATTTATCAAAAGGAATGTTTGAAGAACAGGTTGCTACCATTGTATAGAAAGCACCAGTCCCCTCCTCTCTTCTGGCCAGATTTGGCATCGGCACATTACGCCAAATCCACTCTACAGTGGCTGACGGAGAATAACATCAAGTTCGTAGAAAAAGACATCAACCCACCAAACTGTCCCCAGTTGCGACCGATCGAACGCTATTGGGCAATAGTCAAGCGTATATTTAAGAAGGATGGTACAGTGTCCCAAAACATGACCGATTTTAAGAAAAATTGGGCAGCGGCATCCAGGAAGTGCACAAAGGTCACTGTGCAGAATTTGATGGCAGGTGTCAAATCAAAGGTACGGGCATTCTACAGAAATGAACATGATGACTAGTTTTTCCGTTTGGATCTTTTGTAAACATGTTAAGCTATAATAAACTGAAATAGTATGTTAATTTTAACCATGTTTTCATGCCTATTTTATTATTTGGAAGTTTATAACTACTTTTCGATACACTCCTTAGTAATTATAGCATTTTGGGCTATACAAAGTAACGCTGCGTATTCAACCATATTCAGTGAATAGTTTAGAACGTAAACAAACATTACGAAATAAACTGGGATGATCGGGGTCTTCCAAACTGTCCTTGAGTTCTGAACATAAGGTCTACAGTTGTATCAATAGGGTTTTGGAGTATGCAAAGGAACACTACGTATTTGACAATATTCATTGAATAGTGTAGGAGGTCAACAGACATAATGCGACAATCTTGGTTTATTCTAGGTCATCCAAACTGTCCTTAACTTCAAAACATTGTATCAACGGTCAATACTTTACAACTTTCTGATCGTCTAGGTAATCCAAACTGTCCTGGCGTCCAAACTATCCTTGAGATCAGAACATCGGAGCTACAGTTGCAACAAAAACTTTCTGGAAAACTAGGCTGTGTATTGGAACATATTCATTGAATATCTTGGAAGATCAACAAACATTATGAGATAATCTTATAGGTTATTCAAACTATCCTGGCATTCTAAACTCAAAATCTACAGCTGTTACTGCAGCTTTCTGGATAAAAAAAAGTAACAATTTGTATTTGACCAATTTAGGTGAGTCTTCTGGAAGGTGAACAGATATAATGAGATATCTTGGGATGTTCTAGTTCACCAAAATTACCCTCGAGTTCAGAAATTAGGATCTGCAGTCGTAACATTAGCTTTATAACCGTTAAGTGGACTCCCATTACCGGGCAAAGTTTGACTATTTTGACCCATGAAAAATCACCATAGATGTACATGAAATTTACGACATCGAAACTGTTTATGTTGACAAATGTATTAGAAACGCATGAAACGAGATCTGGTCTTACTCCAGAACAATTGTTTTTTCTTAAAAAAGGTGATCTTCTGAATTTGAAATGAAGGCTTTGAATTCAATTGCTGAGATATTCATTGCACTAATTATAAACCTTATCCTATAACATTGTTGGCAACTGATAGCCTATCTTATGTGATATTCAGGGTGGTTCAAATATTTTCCATTAGGGTGCTCCTTATTGTCGAAAATTAAAAAATCAGAATTTGAATGGAATACTGACAACAATCGTATTTTCACACCTTTTTTTATCATCTTAGGCCATTGCACAGTGGCCAAGAAAGCGAATTTAGCTGTAAAGATACATATTCTTCCAAGTTTTGAAGTTTTGGAGTTATATTGTTTTCCACAAAGTTGTTTCTAATAACAAGGCGCTTCTTTAGTCGTGAATGAAAACTAGGGTGGTTCTTATTTTCAGGAAAATCGAAAAACTAACTCTTTTATTTGCATAAATAACTGAATACGTTATTCGGAAACGCTGTAGAAAAAAAATTAAGCGACTTTTATATTGGTTTTTTTTTTGTCAATTGAGTAAAACACATTTGAAAAGGGCGTAATTTTATAAGAAAATCCTTAATTACTCGCTAACGGTAAGAGACATCAGCAAGATTTACACGTCAAAACATTTATCGTTTTATGTTATAAAAATCATCTGAAGACAACGTTGTTGGAAAATTTTAAATAAAAAAGTTAGAGCAAAAATCTGATTTTCCCCTCGGGACACCGAAAAAAATGCTCTAATTCGGTCATATCAAAATGTATGTATGTATGTATGGTAGCCACCATCCCCTCTAGCCCTTGGCTTGGATGCAGCTCCACTTAACAGCAAGATCAAATTGGGCCACCGATCTGAATTCGCACTATCGCTGTATGAAGGGCCAAAAACGGAGGGGTGGACCCGTAAGCAGAGACACTTACACGAAATCCACGGGAAATTAAGAATCTCCTTCCAACGATATGATCCAACAAATCGAATAACACAATTCGCAATACTCATTAAGCTTTCTACAGGATGGCTTGTTAAGAAGGGCGCGTCACTCTCCCTGAAACTGTTGGAGTAGAACTCGCAGCACCACACTCGAATCGGTAGGATAAGAAATGATACTGTTTGTTCCCTCCTAGACTCAGGCAGTCAATCAAACCATCGTCCAGTTTCAGCTTGAATGATACCCTGGTGCTCCCTCCCAACCCAGTATTTATTATATTTATATAAATATAGATGTAATGTAATAATAATATGTTATATATGATTATATAGTAGAGCAAAAATTATATAAGGATATTTAGTTAAATTATGTAATAGTTGGAGTTCACGAGCCTATGATAACCATGTTAAACTAAATTAATTAACCTGCTGAAATAATAATATTAAGGCAGTAATAATAATATGCAGCTTCGTACCACTTTGTATCACTGATGGGTGACTGTATCTCTGGAATGTGAAGGTCATCTTGTTATTCATTGAGGTATAAAAATCAATAAAGCATTCAATTGTATATAAAACCATAATATTATATTATTACGTATTTAATCATGACATATAGATATATAACCTTCTGGAATGAAGAGCATTTATTAATTTTGATTATTATTTGATATAATTTAATAAAATAATTATACCGGCCGGATCACCAAACTGAAGCAATTAAAATTTTATTAATTATTTTATTACTTCTTCCATAATATTATATGTATGATATGCAATTAATAATGATGAACAGCTGTGTTCCTCTGAACCGCTCAAATAGTAGTTGATGATCGTGTACTGAAATGTTAAGGTCATATTACGCCATTTAATGGAAAATATAATGAAGGAATTAAAGGTTGAGCGGTCGAGAGAGTCGTCAACATTTCTATTAATGAAAATATGCTAGAGCTTGTAAAAAACATGCATCATATAATAACACATACTAGTATCTACACATCTATATATACATCCATTGCTACTTTCGAGAAGGCCACTCCGACGGTGCTAGATACAGCTGAAAATTGATCCCCATTCTTACTGATGCTTCTACCAGAAGATGATCATCCTATAACCGCAAGACCTCCTCTCCTAAACTGTATGGTACCTGAGAGAAATTTACCTTTCTGGCGTAATACATGTAATGAAATATACAGAATTAGGCTATGAATAAACAATGTCCTATAAGATAAAATATATAGTGAGGGTATATTGTAATATGAATTGAAAATTACATGTGTGCCGACTGCTGTTTTGTTGCAATTGTAGACAAACTTGCGCATCCATTATGAACCAGAAAATTTAGGCCATGAAAAAAAAGAATTTTAAATTTTAAATTATTTTGTAATACCTGACGACCTGGTAGACCTGAAAGATATGAGAATGGAAAATTATGATATGATGTACCGGTCGCACCCCCTCACTTCGCTATTGTCGGATTGACAACATTGCCCAGGCTACGCCAACCAGCGTCTCCATGTTTCAGCTGGCAGTCTTTTGTGATCATATGACTCGTGGAGGCGTGAGGTAGGAACTTGTGAGGACCAGAGGTCGGTCGCACCCTCCTGCCAAGTTGTCAACTCACCATTTGAAGCCCCTCTAATTCCCTCTAGTTAGATTTTCGATTTCTCTGAAAAAAAGAACCACCCTAGTTTTCAATTTCACCAAAAGAAGCGCCTTGTTATTAAAAACAACTTTGTGCAAGACAATTTTGCTCCACAACTTCAAACTTAGGCTGAAAATGTATCTTTCCAGCTAAATTCGCATTCTGGACCACTGTGATCACTGTGATCTCAACAACATGTTCTAACTAGCGTAACTAACTGAAAACGGTTGAGCTACTATGATCAAACAGCAAAAGAATTCTATAGTGAAATTACTCATCATTAATATCGGAAGTAAAAATTTTTCAGGACAGTTTTCCTTAGATAATTTAGGGTGTCCCTACAGAAAAAACAGTTTTTTGCTCTAACTTTTTTATTTCAAATTTGCTAACAGCGTTGTTTTCATATGATTTTTATAACATAAAACGATAAATGTTTTGACGTATAAACCTTGCTGACATCACTTACCGGCACCCCACTTCGTTCAGCGAAAGAAGAACGTTCGTTCGATCCAGCGCTCCGTAATTTTGGAAGATTTATTCGAGTGCAATCGTTGGAAAAAAATAGTTTTTCTTCTCAAAATATACTCACTTCAGTGAGTAAAGTAAAAGTGAGCTTTTTTTCTAAGAAGGCAGTGTGGTTTTCCAGTGAAATAGAAAAAAATCAAACAGTGCTAGCTGGCGAATTATCTTCCCGCTTATTTTCGATTCACCTCTGCGTGGTGACGCTAACCAGCGATACACCACTACATCGCCAACGGTCAACCGACAGCGTTGAGCGAGTGCACCCGAAGGCGATCGCATCAGCGCACCGCTCCCCGCTCCCCGCATAGAAGTGCGACGTTCACGCATACGGTGCGTCAGCAGCAGCAGCAGCAGCAGCAGCAGCAGCAGCAGCAGCAACAATTCAGTAATATTAGTTAAGTTTTTTTTTTTTTTTTTCCCCTGTCGCTCATCCCACTTGAGTTTAGCTTTAATTTGTGTGATCTTTGTTTGTGTTTGTGTGTGTGAGTAAGGCAAATCGTGCATGTTGAAGAGGTTTCTTCGACATGGACGGTCTGTCTGAAAAAGTACCTTTGCCACCCGATGATGGGGAGGCACAGAAAATATTCAGACCGCGATCGTATCCGGTTGACTCGGTCGGTCCATGGGTTGTCTACTTTCAGCCCAAAATGAAACCTTTGAATGTGTATCAAATCACTACTGATCTGACGAAGCGATTTTCAGCCGTGACAGAGATCACGAAAGTAAAATTTAATAAACTCCGTGTTGTCGTCTCTAACCTGAAGCAGGCTAATGAGATTGCTGCTTCCCAGCATTTTACACTCGAATATCGAGTTTATATTCCAGCTCGTGATGTGGAGATTGTAGGAGTGGTCACAGAGGCGAGTCTGTGCCCTGAAATTTTGAAGAAGCGAGCGGTTGGCCGATTCAAGAACCCTCTGCTTCCCCCAGTTCAGATACTGGAAGTGACAAAATTAGTGAAAATATCGCACAGCGAGGTAAGAAAAAAGTTACCCCCACAGACTCGTTTCGGGTAACCTTTTCTGGCTCTGCCCTTCCTCAGTTCTTAGAACTGGACAAACTTCGGCTACCTGTGCGGTTATTTGTACCCCGGGTAATGATTTGCCAAAACTGCCAGCAGATGGGGCATACGGCCTCCCATTGCGGCAATAAGGCACGCTGCTCAACTTGCGGGGAGAAACATGAGGCTGGTCCCTGTGCAGATAATACACTAAAATGCGTTTTCTGCAGGGAACTCCTCCTCATGCTCTCTCGTCGTGCCCGGCGTATAAACAACGCGGGGAAAAATTGGAACGTTCTCTGAAACAACGTTCAAGGCAATCTTTTGCAGAAATGCTTAAGAAAGCTTCTCCACCTGATACCAATACAAATCCTTTCGCTCCTCTTTCAGATGACGAGTCTGATTCGGATTTGGTTGAGGAGGGGACATCTTTAGTTTTCCGGGAGGTGCTCCACGGAAGCGAAGACGCATTCGAGCTGTGAAAGCAGCTGAACAGAAGCCTCAAATCAACATGCCCAATACAAAGAGCAGAGAAAAGAAGGATAATCCGAACCCTCCTGGTTTTCGTTGTGCCAACTACACACAGGATTTCCCATCTCTCCGGGGACTTCTAAACCCCTGATGCCCCGATTTTAAGAACAGAAGCCCCCCTTCATCTGGGCTGTTCTCGTTCGATGACATTGTGGAAGGTATCTTTCAAGTACCTCGAAATGTCTGACCCTCTCAAAAGCATTGTTATGGCAATGCTTCCCACTGTGAAAACTTTTTTGCAGAAATTAACATTAAAGTGGCCCATCATTGCAGCTATCATTTCCTTCGATGGATAATTTGCCAAAAGAGGTCGGGGATTTGATCACTGTTCTGCAGTGGAATTGTCGAAGTCTTATTCCTAAATTGGAATCATTCAAATTTTTAGCTCACAATATCGGTTGTGATGCATTTGCTCTTAGTGAAACATGGCTTTCAGCCGAAATCGATCTTCCGATTAACGATTTCAACATTATTCGGCTTGATCGTGAGGATTCACGTGGAGGAGGAGTACTTTTGGGGATCAAAAAGTGCTACTCCTTCTATAGAGTGAATTTTCCTCCAATTCCAGGTATTGAAGTTGTCGCATGTCAGGCTGTTATTAAAAATAAAAGCCTTTGCATTGCTTCTGTGTACATTCCTCCTAGAGCACCAATTAACCGAAAACAACTTTCAGATATTTGTTCGGTTCTGCTCTGCTCCGCGGTTGGTCATGGGAGATTTTAACTCTCACGGTACAGGCTGGGGAGAACTGTACGATGACAACCGGTCTTCTTTGATATATGACCTCTGTGAAAACTTCAATATGACAGTTCTCAACAATGGAGAAGTTACACGCTTGGCTGGTCCATCCTCACTTGGTAGTAGGTTAGACCTCACACTTTGCTCGAATTCATTATCGTTGGACTGCACGTGGAATGTGATCCAGGATCCCCACGGTAGTGATCATTTGCCTATAAAAATTTCGGTTGCCACCGGGCTCACTCCACCGGCATCCATCAACGTCACGTATGATCTAACTCGTAATATCGATTGGACAAGGTTCAAGACAGCAGTAGATGAAGCCTTATCAACGGTAGAAGGGCTTCCACCGCTGGAGGAATATAACTTCCTCTCCAACCTGATTTTGGAGAGCGCGCTTCAAGCTCAAACTCGACCAGTTCCAGGGACGTCATTTCGCAGGAAACCTCCTTCCCCATGGTGGGATCAGCAATGCACCGAGGTTTACCGCAAAAAGTCTGACGCGTTTAAAGTTTTTCGTAGACGTGGAACACCTGAGCACTTCGAAGTTTACACGGCTCTCGAACGAGAATTTAAGAGCCTCATCAAGGCCAAGAAACGCGGTTACTGGCGACAATTCGTGGACGGGTTATCACGCGAAACGTCGATGAGTACCCTTTGGAATACGGCGCGAAGATTGCGTAACAGAATTACGATCAACGAGAACGAGGAGTACTCGGACCAATGGATCCTCAAGTTCGCGCGAAAAGTTTGTCCAGATTCTGTGCCAGCACAAATGTTTCCTCGCGAAACAACGAATTCGATAGATGAGATTAGCCAACCCTTTTCAATGGTAGAACTCTCTCTCGCACTCCTTTCGTGTGGCAATACGGCTCCAGGAGCTGACAGGATCAAGTTCAACTTGCTCAAGAACCTCCCAGACGTCGCGAAGAGACGCATGTTGAACTTGTTTAATCAGTGTCTGGAACTCAACAGTGTACCGGATGATTGGAGACGGGTGAGAGTTATTGCCATTCAAAAACCTGGTAAGCCCGCGTCCGACCACAACTCCTATCGACCCATCGCGATGTTATCTTGCATTCGCAAGTTGTTGGAGAAAATGATCCTTTTCCGTCTGGACAAATGGGTTGAGACGAATAACCTGCTTTCAGATACTCAATATGGTTTCCGTAGGGGTAAGGGAACGAACGACTGCCTCGCGTTGCTTTCCACAGATATTCAGTTAGCTTTTGCTAAAAAAGAGCAAATGGCTTCTGTATTCTTGGACATAAAGGGGGCTTTTGATTCAGTATCTGTTGAAGTTCTCTCAGATAAACTCCATGCTTGTGGTTTTTCACCATTAATGAACAATTTTTTGTACAATTTGCTGTCAGAGAAACATATGAGCTTTTCTCATGGAAACTCTACAGCTTTTCGATTTAGCTACATGGGTCTCCCCCAGGGATCATGTTTAAGCCCTCTTTTGTATAATTTTTATGTCAAAGACATTGACGGTTGTCTAGGTGACAACTGTACGTTGAGACAACTTGCAGATGACGGCGTAGTGTCTGTCACGGGACCCAATGGGGTCGATCTACAAGGACCCTTGCAGGATACCTTAGACAATTTGTCTACTTGGGCTCTAGAGCTAGGTATCGAATTCTCTACGGAGAAAACTGAGTTGGTAGTTTTTTCTAAGAAGCATAACCCTGCACAACCGAAACTTCAAATTTTGGGTACACCGATAACTCATTCCATGTCATTTAAATATCTTGGGGTCTGGTTCGATTCAAAGTGCACCTGGAGATCTCACATTGAGTACCTGAAGCGAAAATGCCAGCAAAGGGTAAATTTTTTCTGCACAATTACCGGGACCTGGTGGGGAGCGCATCCGCAAGATCTTCTAACGTTGTACCGGACAACGATTTTGTCGGTTATGGAATACGGTAGTTTTGTTTTCAGTCAGCGGCTCGGTCGCACATCATTAAACTGGAACGTATTCAGTATCGGTGTCTTCGTATCGCGTTAGGTTGCATGCACTCGACTCACACCATGAGTCTTGAAGTGCTGGCTGGCATGTTGCCACTCTCAGATCGGTTTACAGAGTTATCTCTCCGGCTCCTCACCAGGTGTGAAGTTATGAACCCCAGGTGATCGAAAATTTTGAGAAGCTCCTAGAGTTGAATTTTCAAACCCGCTTCATGAGCTTGTACCATTTGTACATAACACAGGATGTCAGCCCTTCGCTTAATATTCCCAATTGTGTTTGCTTCTCCGACTTCGGAAATTCGGTTCATTTTGATTTATCCATGAAACAGGAGCTTCGTGGAATCCCAGAGCATCATCGTCCTATGATTGCTCCGGTGATATTTGCTGCAAAGTTTGGCCTAATTGATTCCACTAAAACGTTTTTTACTGACGGGTCTTTGATAGAGGACTCCGCTGGCTTTGGTGTATACAATGAAAATTATAGCGTCGCTCGTAAACTTCAAGCACCTTGTTCTGTTTTTGTCGCGGAATTGGCAGCAATTTATTTTTCTTTAGAAACTGTTGCCTCTTTTACACCGGATCAATACTTCATTTTCACGGATAGTCTTAGTTCTATAGAGGCTATTCGCTCCTTGAGGCCGGTAAAGCACACCTCCTATTTTCTTATGAAAATACGAGGTCTTCTAAGTGCTTTATCTTCACGTTCTTTATTATCACCTTTGTGTGGGTCCCTTCTCATTGTTCGATTCCTGACAATGAGAAAGCGGACTCGCTTGCAAAGGTGGGCGCTATGGAAGGCGATATTTGTGATCGACAAATCGCCTTCAACGAATTTTTTCCTATTTTTCGTCAGATATCACTCGATAGCTGGCAGTATAAATGGAGTAGAGGAGACTTGGGGCGATGGCTACATTCTATCACTCCAAAGGTGTCTAAGAAATGTTGGTTCAGGGATTGGATGTGGGTCGAGACTTCATTCGTGTGATGTCTCGCCTCATGTCCAATCATTATTCTTTAAACGCTCATTTGTTCCGTGTTGGGCTGGGAGACAGCAATCTCTGTGAATGCGGACAAGGTTACCAGGACGCAGATCACGTTATTTGGTTTTGTGCTGAGCACCGTGGAGTCAGATCTGAGCTGTATGATTCCCTTCGGGCTCGAGGTAGACAACCCAATGTACCGATTCGAGACATTTTGGCTGCGCGCGATCTGGAGTTTATGAAACTCATTTATGTGTTTTTGACTAACATTAGCCTTAGATTGTAGATTGATTAACTTACTTGTTTAGGTTAAATTTGTGAGGAATGTGTGCGCCAGTGTGTGAGTGTGGTTGTGTGTGTGTGAGTGTGATTGTGTGTGTGTGTGTGAGTGAGTTATTCTTTTTTTTTTTAAATTAAAAACGTTCAATTAAAAAATTGTAATTTGAAGTTCTAGATATAAGAAAACCATTGTTCCTTATGCTTTGTTCAAAATTTCCACCCCAATTTTCCCATCCTTAAAATTGTTATTCCTATTAACCTCGAGACGACCGCGAGTAATCGGTTCTATCCCCTTAACCTTAGTTCTAAGATAACTGATGTATATAAACATGAAAACTTGGCTCTGTAAAGTTGATTCGATTGAGCCTGTACAAATAAATGAATTCGTAAAAAAAAAATCACTTACCGTTAGCTAGTAATTAACGATTTTCTTATAAAACTACGGCCTTTTCAAATGTGTTTTACTCAATTTAAAAAAATAGCATACCTCCAGTTTTCAGACATGATATGCAATAATAAAAATCCTTTCAAATGCTGTTAAGAAATGTTATTTTGGTTTGCCCCAACTAGAAAAACCAACATTTGAAAAAGGCCTATTTAGTTCACAAACACCATAATAACTTTTGTTTGACATGCGAAAGAGACAATTTCGGCACACCAAAAGTTGTAACTTTTATTGTTCAAGAATCAATGGGAAGACAACTTTGCTAAACAAATTGAATTAAAAAAAGTTACAGCAAAATAACTGATTTTTATAGGGACACCCTAGGCTACGTAGGAAAAAATGCTCTAATTCGGTTATAACAAAAAATACCGAAAAAAAATCACCATCAAAATTGCTTGAAATTATTTATCCTACAACTTTTCCAAATAATGTATGCCTTTATTTCCTCAAATAAAAAAGTTAGGTTCTCGATTTTTCTAAAAAAAAGACCACCCTAGTTTTCATTCACACCAAAAGAAGCGCCTTGTTATTAGAAACAACTTTGTGCAGGACCATTTTGCTCCAAAACTTCAAACTTACGCTGAACATATATCTTTCCAGCTAAATTCAGGATCACTGTGCATTGTCTACATGTGATTCGTGATATTTCATTAGGGTGGTCCTTTGAAACAATACACATACCCCCCCTAATATTGAGGGATTTTCTATGAGGCATACAGTTTGCATGGGGAGTTTGAGCACTTTGAGCACTACCTCTTTTGAAACTCGATGGCCAAATGTTTTTCAAACATTCCATTGGGACCCTCCTACTCATTTATAGAATCAACTAGCTGAACCCGGTGCGAGCGCTTCTACGCTCGCAACTAAATGGATGTAAATTTCATAGAACTGTTTTTTGTAAAAGAAATACACATTTTGTGTTTTAAGTTACCGGGATAATTTTCATGTTTGGTTGAAATTTGTGTTTCATTTCTATGAGAGCCCCCCTTTCCAGAAGGGGGGAGGTGTTTCAAACCACCATTCAATCATTGCCTTCAAAACCCCCCACATGCCAAATGTGGTTTCATTTGGTTGATTGGTTCTCGAGTTATGCAGAAATTTTGTTTCATTTGTAAGAGCCCAACCCCCTTCTCTTTAAGAGGGGGAGGGGTCTTGATCTATCATAGAAACATTTCTTGCCTCCAAAAACCTCCATATGCTAAATTTGGTTCCATTAGCTTGATTAGTTCTCAAGTTATGCATAAAATTGTGTTTCATTTGTATGGGAGCCCTCCTTCCAGAAGGTGGAGGAGTCTCAACCCACAATAGCAGCATTGCGTACCTTCTAAAACGTCCACCTGCCAAATTTGGTTCTATTTGCGTGATTAGTTCTCGAGTAATGCAGAAATTTGTCTTTCATTCGTATCAGAGCCCCCTTTCTAGAGATACCCCTCCTACCTCCTCAAGCCACCATATAAACATGTTTTGCCTTCAAAAACCTCCGCATTAGCTCTCGATTTATGCAGAAATTTGTGTTTCATTTTTATGGAAACCCCTCCTTTTAAAATTGAGAGGGGCCTCGAGCCCAATTAGAAACAGTCATTGCCTTCAAAAACCTCCATATGCCAAATTTGGTTTCATTTGTTTGATCAATTCTCGAGTTATGCAGAAATGTGTGTTTCATTTGTATGGGAGCCCCGCTCTTCCAAGGAGTGGACGAGTCTCAAACTACCATAGACATATTTTTTGCCTTCCATAACCTCCACATGCCGAATTTGGCTCCATTCGATTGATTAGTTTTCGAGTTTTCGAGAAATTTGTGTTTCATTTGCAAACGAGCCCCTCTTTCAGAAAGGGAAGGGGTCTCGAGTCATCTTAGAAACATTTCTTGCCTTCAAAAACCCCCACATGCCAAATTTGGTTCCATTTGCTTGATTAGTTCTACAGTTATGCAGATATTTGTGTTTTATTTGTATGGAAGATACCCCCCCCCCCCCCTTTCAGAAAGTGAAGCGTTCTCGAGTCTCTTAAGAAAAATATCTTGCCTTCAAAAACCTCCACCTTTAAGAGGGCGGAGGTGTCTCAAACCACCATAGAAACATTTCTTGATTTCAAAGAAACCCTCACATGCCAAATTTGGTTCCATTCGCTTGATTAGTTTTCGAGTTTTGCTGAAGTTTGTGTTTCATTTGTATTTTTTGCCTTCAAAAACCCCCACATGCCAAATTTGGTTCCATTTGGTTGATTATTTCTCGAGTTATGCAAAAATTTGAGTTTCATTTGTATGGGAGTCCCCCGTTCCAGTGGGAAGAGGGGTCTCAAACTGTCATAAGAATCTTTTCCATCCCCAAACACGCTTGCACAAATTTTAAATTTTTACGTTGATCGGTTCAGTAGTTTATGAGTCTATAAGGGTCAGACGGACAAACGGACAGAAATTCATTTTAAAGATGTATGGATAACGGAACCGGTCCTTGTATAATAATAAGGGAAAGGAAGGAATGTTAGTTCGATAATCGTTGCCGGCAACTCAAGGGCTTTATGTACCACTGCACACTCAAAATCATTCTCAGGGAAGGACATTTTAAGAGTTTTTTTGTAGTCTTTTGGAATAGCGTGCGATACAAAACTCCTATTTCCGGATACTTTTTTATAAGTTTCCTCATGTTTTTGGGGAGGGGGGGGGGGGCGGTAGGCACTCCCCTAGGACTACAGTTAATGCTAAAGTCCCAACCGTTTGAAGATAAATGGAGCATCACTTAACCCTCTTAGACTAGATGCTCCCAACGACCATTTTTGAATACATTTTTGTTCTGTGCATCAAACAGGGCATTCTGTTCAACTATTCTTTCCGACTATTCATTTCCTTTTTCCTTTGATATCTACTGAAGGCTACGTTGGTTCCCCGTGTCTTCTTAAGGTAGATACCAAATCCTCCCTATCACCAACGGTTGCATGGACGTGGCCAGGTGAGCGATCGAGGAATGTTTTCGTGATGATTGTTGCGTGAAGAAACGTATCAGAAGCTGGTTTCGTTTCATGGTGGCATGCAATGTCTTCAACGAACTATTCCTCATCGTAGCTCCATCCACGAGGTGTGCAACCGTCAATGCTAATACTAATGCTAATGCTAATGCTAATGAGGAGGGGAGGGGGGTCACTCCCTATACAGGATCCCCAGGGGTGACAATCTAGTGTTGTTAAGGTGCAGCCTTCCTGCTCAAAGACTGAAAATCGTTCAAATTGAGTTTTTCAGACTAAGTTGACATTCATTTTTTATCAACTGAAATGTTATTTGTTTCTGATCGAATCACCACTGAAACATTCCCTATATAATGAGGCGATCAAGGAAAACAATTTTCCGAGGACCAAAATGATGGCCAATTCTAGGCCAGATTGAAGCATACACAGATAAAAAGAAACATTGAATTTTCTGCGTTATTTAATGCACATAAAAGGAATGCTAGATTTGGCTGAAAATAAAAAGATTTTTCCTGTAAATTTTAGCCAGATAACGCCTGAATCTAGCCTGTTATATAGAAGATTGCAAACATTATTGTATGGCACATAAAAGATTGCAAACAATGTCGTTGTTTACGCCTGCTTTGTTTGGAATTAAACGAGGGGGAAATTTTACGCGGCTGTTGAAGTTCATTATTTTTTTCTGTGTATTACATTATTTTTACACGTGGGACCATTATGTTTTTGTATGATTAGTCCAATAATTCTCAAGGAGAAATCTGTAACTTCCTGAGAATGTTTTGTAGGCCGGTGGAATGAAAGTTCCAGCAAGACTTCAATTTTTCCAGGTTCCATTTCGTTCATGTCGTTCATTTCATTTCTCTTGCTGGTGTAAATCAGTCTAAATTGAGTTCCAAAGGATATTAAAAGTTACTCAGTGTACATAATGAAAAACCACTATTCTACCTTGTGAGTGGCACCAACAGCATCCTTATTGTTGGTCCTAATCGGTTCAAAGCGACTATTACGTGTTGTTAAGAACCACATTTTCCCAATGAAGTAAACCACCATCACACTTTGTGAGTGGCCCAAACAGCCTCTTTACTGTTGGTTTAAATAGCTCAAATCGGCCTTTAAGCGTTATTTAAACTATTTCGTCTGCCCAACAAATATTCACCAACAAATTTCATGTATGGCACCAGTAGTACCTTTACTGTTGATGTAAATCGGTACAAATCGACTCTCAAGGATTATTGATAATTACTTTGAAAATCAAAATGATCATCACATTTTATGAGCGGCCTCTACAGCATCCTTACTGTGGATTCAAACAGCTGCAAACAGGTTTTTAAGTGTTAGTTAAATATTGTTATACCATTTCTTCCCACTAAATATTCTCCATCACACTCTGTGAAAGGCTCCAGCAGCATCCAAACATAATTAAAAAAGTAATTTCTATAATTTTCTAATATTTAATATGGAATGATCTCACCAATATCCCATGAATTGGTTATTTTTAGAATCCATTGGAAACCTGCTAAAACGTTCCATTAATTAATTCCATAACCTTCATCAATCCTGCAAGATCCTCTGAACACTATTGTATAGATTCATTGGTTCAATTTCCGGTAATAGCAATTCTTCGATCATAACCGAGAATGGTGCAAGGTCAAATGCCAATTTAAGTCGCAGAGCTCCGATCCATATAATTTCCTAAATTCACCCTAATGGCGGTTAAAGTATCACAATTTCCTTCAACATATTATTCAGTCCCGTGCCGATTTTGCTCCATTGAACTACAAACCTACAATCACCGGTTCCGCCCCATTCCCACCTACACACCGGGTCGTCATTCCAGCCGGGGTCAACCGACTTTGCAATCGGAAAATCCGTCACGTCCGATCGGTACTGGTGTAGAACTACAGAATCGGATAATAAAGCAATAAATCTCGCATTAAAGACTAAATGATTCATCCGGAGGAATGAAAGGAATCGGAACACCGCTAGAACAACGATCGTGTTAACACGACGACGACGACGCCGCGCCTGGCCATCCATGCCCATTCGCGAGCGGCGAGAGAAAATCCAATTATGGCCTCGACGCAACAACCACCGGACACAAGATCTAGATCCTGACCCGGGACTTGGTCGTGTGCTTGCAAAACATTATCAGACCACTCAGCCACGCTACCTACCACCTTTCCCGCTGATTTCCCGATAGCACCTTTTTCAGCGTGCAGCGTCGGATGCTTCGAAGGAAAGAGTGCAACTTTGTTGCACAGCTTTCCATGATCGAACGAATGCTGCGGTAATTGACCTAACCAATAACTGCCTAGCCAGCAATGGGCTCGTGGAGAAGGGTGCGCGCACTTGCTGCTCTCAATTCCTGCTGTGAGCAAGCTCTTTCCGATCTTTACGGCGAAAGTTCGAGAGATTTGACATCCACTAGTTCTCACTATTAATCGATAATTATTGAAAATCGGCTAATTGCATTGACCTAGATTCATCCACTGAGAGCGTTAATGGCATCTACCATATGAGATTGTGCAGAACAATAAACACTGTGAAGGCGCAGAAGTGACAAAAAGTTGAAAGGTATATGGTGCGTAGGAATTCAACACATTCTGGAACGTTTCACCCCCGGTTTGGAGGAGACGGTGATGGTGTCGGGTTTAATGAATCTCTGGCGTTCATGAGCGTATTCAGGGGCTTGAAAAGAGTTAAGGAAGTCGGGGTGGTATCATTGAGTATGCTTAGAAATTTCTTAAGTTTTTTATTGCAGAAAAATCCGTGGAATTTCATCAGCCGGAAGTTTCAAGGCGCTTTTCCAGAAACTATTTCCTGCAACTTTACATTTAAGTACTTTAAGTTTTCTGGAGCTAATCAAAATCTCTTTACTAGGGTTCTCCTGGAAATTTTTTGAATGCTCTTGAAGATGCCATGCTAAAAAAAACCTTCCAGAAGATTTGCTTAAAACATTTAGAAGCTTCTTAAAACTGGTCAGTTACCAGTTATTTCCCAAGTAGCACACTACGGTCAAAATTAGTTGTTGTAACTTGATTATGACTTAGCAAGTCCTATTTATGTTATCTCAACCGAATGGCAACAAGTGTGCTACTAGGGTTGTCAAAATCTCCGGAAAAGACTTGACATGTTCGGAAACATCCTAGAAGTCAGCAGAAACATCCCAAAAGTCCTTCATCACACCCTTGGACCTTCTCAGAATTGTCCCTATTAGAACACTTGTTGCTTTCCGGATAACATAAATATGACTTGTCATAATCAAGTTACCACAACTTATTATGATCCAAGTGTGCTACTTGGGGTACCACAACTTGCGTGAAACATTGAACAATTTGTTTAGTACCTTCCATAATTTCTTTGAATTTCCTCACGCGTTAAAAAGTTCTCTAAAGTGGAAGCATCGTAAAAGTTGTTTAGAAACATTCAGAAGAAAGTTCTGATTCTTTAAGCGCTTCTGAGGTGTTCATGAACTCTCCACAATTTCAAAGATTGTTTTCGAAATGTTCAGGAAATTTCTCGAAAGTTCTTCGAAAGACCTTTATTTTTCCAAATTTTCAGACTTTTTCGGAAGCTTTCTAGAACTTTGCGGAAATACTTTAGTATTTTCATGATTTTCTCATAGTTTCACAACAGGTCGAAAATGCCTAAAATCTTTTGTGCCCCTTTTCTGCTTCGCTTCCTCAACTTTGTTTATTGCGAATCAAAACATTTGTATCGTTCTTTTCACTTTAATCCTTTGGCTTCGCTTTTTCGGTTTTTGGAGTTTTTTTCTTTTTGCTTCGTATAACACTTTTCCTCATTTTGTTGATTTTTTTGTTTTTGTCTTTCTCTTGTGTTTTTGTTTCAACTCAGCGGTGTTCTGATGCGTTTCTTGCGCTTGGTTTCTTTAACATTATTTTTCTCTTTTTCTTTCCTCCACTTTGCTTCACTTCTTCATCATGATTCATTGCATTTTTTGTTCGCTTTATTCGCACCAGTTATCCTCCACATCTTTGTTTGTCTGTTTTCTTTGTTTCCTCGTATGGTTTCTTCCTGTTTTCTTCTTCCACTTTGATTTTTTTGGGTTTTGTTTCTTTTGCTAAACTTTTCTTTACATTCCAGTCCCAATTCCTCTTTCTTTCTTTTTATTTCTAGCACTTAGCATGTTTCACATTACTTTATCCGTTTTGCTTTGTTTTTTCTTTCCCCTCTTCCACGTTAGTTCTTCCAATTCGATTCTCTCGGTTTGTTTCTGGCTGTGTTTGCTTTGCTTGTTTCACTTCTTTTTCCAATGCTTCTTTATATTGTTTTACTTTACCATCTTATTCAGTAAGCTTCTTCCTTGTTCCTTCCTTTTTGATACGTTGACACAATCGCATCGCTGTTTTATTTCTTCTTTTTACCTTCTTCTGAATCGATTATTCTGTTTCACTTTTAGCATTTCGGTTCCTTCGTATCACTTTAACCACTCACTTTCAACTTCGTTTCTTCTACTTTGATGCTTCAGAACATATTTTGTATTTTTAATTCGCTACATCAGCTTCATTTTAATAGCAATCGATGTGCAGCTAGCAATTTGAAGTTGATTCACTGTTGTAGAACCCCTTGATACGAAGTACACTTAGCAGGTTGCACCTGGAAATACACTCTTGCGCGTTTTGGTACTAGAAGCTTTGATTATGTTTTAATTCGCTTTGTTATTTTGACAGAAAATTTGTGGGTGTGTTCGCATGAGCCAGGTTATTAGCGTGAATCATTAAGCTTGAGAGTGACGTACTGGTACTTCCTGAGCCAAACACTATACCCATTTTCTTCATGACTATCCAGCCGCTGATTATACTCCTGCTTATTGGTTTCTTCGTCTTCGCTTAATTTTTTTCTGAATCCTTCTGAAAGATTTCTTGATTTTCACTACTAACACTAGTTGCATAACTTTTTCAGTGTTTCGTTTTCTGTTTTCTCTCTCACGTTTCACTTTTTTTGTATGACCTTTATTTTATTTCGCAACATTTGTTTCTTTTACTCTGTTTTTTATGCTTTTTGATTTATTTTCTTTCTTTTCATTCATTTCCTCATTTATACCTTCCTCTTGCTTTTTCTGTTGGAGTTTCAGCCAGATCGCTGCTTTCGGTTATTGTCTTTTGCTTTGTTTTCTTTATCTGTGTATATTTTTAAGTTTGGTATACATCCACGTCAAACTCACAAGTTCGAATCTCAGCCCCGGGCAAGTGACGAAAATACCCAAAAGGTATTTGAATCAGCTCAGGGCTGAAAATATCGACAATAAAGAATAAAAAAAAAGTTTGTTTTCTTCTTGATCGGTTCATTTGTATTTCTTGATGATTGCTTATTTTAAATCTCTTTTCTGTTTGGTTTCGCGTTTTGCTTCCCTTTATCCACGTTACGTCTTCTGCGTCGCTTTTGATTTGTTTTACCTTGTTCATTTGGCTTTCTTTTGATTTGCTTTATTAAAATGCCTCTTCATCCACTTTGTCATTTGACTTCGTTTAACTTCTTTAGTTCGTTTCTCTCGTTTCGTTGTTTCGTTTCTTCCGTTTGGCTTTTTCTGAATCATATATTTCGTTCCGCTTCCGTAACTTCGCTCCTCTCGTTTAACTTTTTCCATTTCTCTTCTTCCATTATACTTTTGGGATATGCTACTTTCCCTTATCTTCTTTATTCTTGTTTATTTCTCTTAGGTTTTGTTTGTCTTTGTTAGCTAGTTTAAACCGCATCGGTGTTTCCGCTGGGCTGCACCTTCTCTATTGCTTCTATTTAGTCTCTTCCACCTGACTTCTTTTGTATCATTTCTTTCGTTTCTCTTCTAAAACTTCGCTTCTGTACTTCATCCGCACCGCTTCTTACAGTTTGTTTCTTTACTTTGTTTTGCCTCACTTAATTCACACTTCTTCCTTTTAACTTCACTTTTCTTAAAACACTCTTATAAAAAACACTTCTACGAGCGTATTTGTAGAACAATCATTATTGGAAAATAAGAAATATTTAAATTAGCACCTAAATTGAGCACTCTTTAAAAATAAAAATTAATAAAACTGAAACACTCTTTTTAACTATTAATAGTAAACGCAAGCAATTTCTTTTAAATTCCACTTGAAAAAGCTTACCTTTTGGCTAAAGTCTGTAAATCGCAGATGAAAAAAGACTATCTGTCAAAGGCTGTCTGAAATTTGAAGGAATTTGCTCGGGTTTGCTCGTGATTGTATGAAAAAGTGTTTCAGATTTTAATTTTGTAGATATTTTTATTGTGTTCATGTTAGATTCACTTTTCTTAGTTTTGCAAACACATATCTTGGTTTCTTCATTTCTGTCTCTTCGTCTTGTTTATTCTTCTTTGTTAATTTTTTTCATTCGTTTTCATTTTTAATTCTTTTAGTTTGTTTTTTTCCGCCTCGTTTTTTTCGAATCGTTGCTGATGTTTTGCTGCCTGTACTTTAATTTTTCTCATCTATTGTTCAGTTTCGCTTAATTTTCAGCATGTTTACTCAGCTTTTTTAAATTGTTTCTTTCACTATGCTGCTTGTGTTTCTAAATTTTTAAAATTGTTCTCTGCTTTTGTTTCATCCGCTTCATTATTTTGCTACTTTTCCTTCATTACTCAGCTTTGTGTTCTCTTTTACGTTTATTCGTTACTCACTACAGCAGCATCGCTGCGTCCGTTTAATTTATTTTGCATAATTCCTTCAACCTGCCTTCTAAGAGATTCATTTTTTTACTTGTGCCTCTTAACTTTTCCAGCATACTTTGTATCTTTCTTTTTGCTTCGTTTTCTGTTTTGGTTATACCGATTTGCTTCTATCATTTAGTTCGTTTCTTTTGCTACCCTTTTTTATCGATTGATTTTTTCCACTTCTTTATTCACTTCGTCATTTTGCTCTATTTTCTTCGTTTCTTCTTCTTCGTCTTCTTCTTCTTTTTCGTCGTCGGTTCTTTAAGGTTCACTTTTTGAAAATAAAAGATGCTTTCGTATACATCTGCGTTCATACCAAAAATTGTGTAAATCGTTTTAGATGTGAACGAACAAGGCTTCAATATTTTTTTCGCTGTGCTTGCTTTTTATCCCTTTGCTTCTTAATTTTATCTATTTTATTTGTTTCTTTCGTTGCCCTTTTTTCTTGATTGATTCATCAACTTCGTCATGTTGTTGTTTTTCGTTTCTTCCTTTTCGTTCGTCTCTTCCTTTTCATTTATCTTATAACTTTGTTTCAACTTGCTTTGTTTATCGGCATCGTTGCTTTTGCTTCCCTTTTTTTGTGCATCTTTTCCATTTCACTTCTTTTGCTTCACATTTTCTGTTTCTTCTCATTTTTTCACTCCGATGCCTCCACCTCGAGTTTTGCTTTTTTAACCTTCTTCTGCTTTGCTTCTACGACGCCAGTCTCTTTTGGTATTTACTCACGTGGCATTTTTAATTTTTCCAGTTGATCGTGATTCGTGCACTGCATAGATTCGCTTCTTTACTGTCATCTGCTATCGTTTTCCTTGGGGGAAGGTAGCTCATCAAAACTTTCGGTCCGCCTTTAAGCATCCTGTTATGAGGTACCCGGCTGACCTCCACCTATTGCCTGTTGATCTGCCAAATTTGGAAGACGTCTGCATTGAGTTATTTCAAATTATAATAATCAGTCCACTATATCACAAAACATTGCAATTGTTTGAGCGGACTGGAGATAAGGATATCATTTGATATAGGACCAAGTCTCCACCGGTTGGTGCTTAATCGATGAGCTTGGATCTCAATAGAAGCAAAGTTGTCAGAAGGTGCGAAATGTATCTACGGACTCTTATTTTTATCAGGTCACTCAATCGTAGTTTTGGATGAAGTAGTGTGGATTGTTCTTTATGCTATTGGACTATTATTATAACATACAACTAAAGGTATTATTCAGTAAATTTTAAATTTCAATCTAAATTTCTGTGAGCGAGATAAGACGCTATAATCTTAGCAAATTATTGCTAGATTTTTGGTTCTGATGTCAACAGTTTACAGCCAAAAGGAGCATAAACTTATCTTTCTAGCATCTATGCTCCCAACGAAAAAATACAATTTATCACATTTTTTAACTCTATATGGAAGCGTTTGGTACGGGAGGTCCACGCTTTCTTCCTTCCCTTGATTCGAAGCAGTAGAGCAGTAGAGCAGTAGAGATACTCTTTCTGGAATCGCTCTATTACTTGGAATCTTGACCTGGCCGGACAGGTAACAAGAAAAATGATGCATTCAAGAAGTCGGCATTGTCCACGATGCTTTCAAGAACTGGCTGCGTTAGTGTGAGATTAGATTTGATTAGATCTGTTATCGTATTTCTTCATTTTTCTTATTTTGGTTGATTTCTTCTTCAATTTTCTGATTATTTGTTTACATATCTTCTTTTTTTCTTCATTTCTTCGGATTCTTAACATATACGCCCAATTATTTACACTTCTCCGATTTGTTTCTTCTTTTTTATTGTGGGTTTACTAATTCAATCCAAACCTTGATACAATTACATTTCTCGTACGTATTCCAATACCATTTCTCATAGTTATAGTTGCTTCGCAGAGCCTTTGGTAGGCTAACCAGTTCAACAATACCGTGTTTCCTGCCAACAGTATAAAATTTTGAGCACTACCGGATAATATTGCGAACGTCGGTCACAGTTCCACAGCTTAAATGTCCGTTTTCGGTTCTAGTCTGGACTTCCCTCAAATTAACATCCCATTGTCCTACCATTCCTACCCTCGCTTACGGATGGTTTGCTTTATTGCTATGGGGCTATTCATGCACCACGTAGACTTTTCTGGGGAAGGGGGTGGGGGTTTTGATCAAAGTCTACGCTTCATACAAAAGTTCAAAAAATTGTATGGAGAAAAGTCTATGAGCGGTGTGGGAAGGGGGCTGGTCTGAGACTTTCAAAAATGAGTCTACGAGGTTTATGCACAGGCCTTGATGGAATCAATCTTTGGGATAGTTGCGTAGTTGGACAGACTAGCTGCGTCGATTAACATGTCCATCTCGTCATAACCATGGTTCTGTATGGAAATTGCGATCTTCTGCCTTCTGACCTAATTACCAGTGTGTGGAACCTAGTGCTGAACCCCGGCATGTATCGTCCGTTGGTGAAGTACAATGGAATCCTAATCTAATCAATCGATATCAATCTTGAAACAAAACCGAGAAACTTCAACATCTTCTTCATTCGATTTGAGCAGTGTTGACATCTTCGGAAATGCTTTTTCGTTAGTTCATGACCCCGACGAGTAAGCTTAAACAATGTTTGAACAGTACGAAATAATTCGTACGAAAAATTCGTAGAACCCTCCACAGCTGCCCCTTTCAGCCCGGCAAGGGTACACACCTCTGGCGCCCGCCTACTGTGTAAACATTGTCAGAAGGAAACCAAGAATAGGTCTTTCACCTATAAGAGTAGTTGCTTCATAACGAGGCACGGGATAAGGGTATATCATAAATACACATACACACATGCACATACTGCTGACCGAGTCTCGATTTTGTTTTGTTTCGCCGAGAACAGAAGAGTGCGCTAGCGTGCGCGCCTACGGAAGGCCTGGTGACACAGTTTGGCGAACAACTTCATTCACGCGAGCTAGATTTTTTTTGTTTGTTTGGTTTTGGTTTCGTTTGCTTAAGTGGGATATATTGCGGTGGCGTTCGCGGCGATCCCACGCTCAACTACTACGGCATGCGAAAACGTGTGGAGGTGGAATGTGGCTCGTTTGGTTAATTGGCAGAGCTCTCTTAAGGATTCCTGCTGGACTGCGAGGGGGGAAAGTAGTAGCAACATTGTTGACAGTCGGGCACATGCTTGAACGTCAGAGTCAGAACGCGTTTCTTCGAAGTCTATATCACACGGAGGAAGACTTTCCCAGGGTCCGACAAGTGAGTTCAACGATCCCGCCTTTCAATCTCTCCCGCTCGCTCAATGACCACATAAATTCGTATCAATTAAAGGCTCGTTTCAATTTTCCATTGGCAATGCACGCTCCTGGTGGGCTTCCCCCCCGCCCTCCCCTCCAACTGTGACTATAAAAAGCTACTTAGTCCGCCGATTGAAAAGCCTTCCGAATGTTGTAAAAATCGTTAGAAAAGAGATTGTGCGCGAAAACAAACAGTGCCTGGAACGATCAGCACATCTATTTGACGTGTCTGTAAACTTGTTTCGCTGGTTGGCCTCCTCGCTGGTCTATCTCTAATACTCTAATTACCAGTTTTGAGGAGAACTGGGCGGCAGCAAGTCTACCCGTCGTTTTCGTCGTCTTCACCGTCGTCGTCGTCGTCGTCGTCGCACGCTATCTCCGAAGTTCATCTTTCCGGCATTTTGCATTCTCTTTCCCTCGGAGTCCAGCGGTTTTAATCGTATTAAACACGCACACAAAACAACCACGGAGGGGGCCAACTGGGGATTAGGACCCAATGATGTGGTACTTGTCCGTCGACGGTGTGAAAGGTGGGGGGGGGGGGGGTAAAGCTGCCTGTGGTGATTAAATTAATTTTTACGACCCGAAACGGAGTCGAAATCGGGGAGAATTCTCGCTTCTCCTGGTTCGAAACTTGAATTACGGATCAATTCCGGAATCAATTATGTGCCAATCTGCGCTCCTCCCGGGGATGCGACGGATTTATGCGATTGGGAAAGCATTAATATTTTCGGCGGAAGGCATTGAGGTGGCTTTTCCTGCTGACAGCTCGGGCGGTTGCATAACTGGTGAGATTCGGTTCCCAGCGCCGCCGTAATCGACGGTTTCGGGAAATGAATGTGAGTTAGGAGAAATTTATCAGCTGTCATAAAGGGTTGATTGGATTTGGGATAATTCTAGGCGTGAATGGCGACTTCAGCCGAAGACCGGCGATGGTTTGTTCGATTAGGGTTTGGGTCTAGGCCGGCGCAACGCTTTGAAGATGACTTTGACGCATCGATTGCCCATTTCCTTTGGCCATTAGGGCGAGATTTTTCGAAACTCGATCGGGCCTACCGCAGGTTGGTAATCGAATAACTGATTTAACAAACCAACAATTTCGGGTTGAATGTGAGTTTCGGATCGATTGAGGTTGAACATTCGTGCTTTGTGTCTCGAGAAGAGTTTCGTTACCAGATTGTTTTAAGACGTTTGAAGTCATTATTTCATTCGAAAAATCGCATTGAAAAGATAATTACCACAGAACAAATAAATACCTCCCTTCTTCCCGTGTTTTGAACGCGGTCAACTTGAAAGCCCCGGCAATTCATTTGTTTACGTCCAACCGCAAAAAAAAAAAAAATGACGCGACGTCTAAGACGCAACCGGAATTCTTCGGAAATATGAATCAACCCTTTTGCGACACAAAGTCGGTCTTTTTCCCACCGGTTGGCCGCCTACTGCCACCGCCACCTGTTCGGTCGCCGGACCATGCTACTAGGGAGCGGCTCGTTAAAAACGACCGCCACAATTACCGCATCATCACTCGCCATTTAACTCCCGCATTGCCCGCGGATCAATTGTGTCGTCGTCGTCGTCGTCGTTGGCGTGGCTGGCGATGAATCTACGTGTGACGAATGGCAGATCGGTAATTGAGGCGGCCGGGTGGGCGCGCGCTTCTTAATAGACGGATTTTTTGTTTTGTTTTTTCAGCGGGTTGCTGTCAATCGCCGAGCATTTACGAAAACAATGGAGTATATGTCAAAAGCAGTAATCGGTGATTTTCCAGTTGGTGAGATTTAGTTTTTACGTGAGCAGAGTTGGGAATTGATTTGCTCAGTAGTGCTTTTGGACAACTTAGAAATACACAGAAACGAAAAATGTAGATTCAGATACAATATTGTATTATTATTTTTCGTTGTGTAAACGCTCAAGCTTACATATTTACCGTTGCGCCATCAGAATGCATTAAATCTGTTGTAGAGTCTAGCAGATGACAAAATTCAAGAACTAGCAACGAAAGTTGCTGTTGTGAAAAAAGAAAAATCAAACTTATGAGTGTTTTTTAATTACTGGAATGGTCTCACCAAATACTACTTATCAATGTAATTATTTCTAAAAGAAATATTTTCCCTTCAAATCTCTTGAACTAAACGTTTGTGAAATTCTTTGAGATATGGACCAGTGACGTTTCCATATTTCTTTCGCTACACTTGCTTTTTGGAATATTTTCGATGCTTTCAGCAATAGCAACATAAATGGCATACTGGAATACGAAGGATTGAATCTGAATTTGAAAATAGGTCAGAAGAAATTTATGTTCTCATCTTTTGCGTTGACCAGTTCCCTTTCTCAACTCCAGTTAACTACGACTCCTAGGCTGATGGGTCTAATTCTAGTGTCCGTGACATCGAGTTTTTCTGGGTAAATCACAAACAATGAAATTTCAGCTCCATAAAGCATGTGTTCACATGGCCAACCTGTTCATTGAACAGGTATTCACAAGGAGTTATTTTATTGAAATACTTTTCATGAACAATATGCAAGGCATAGCGTTTGATAGTCGTTTGATTAAATTACAAATATTTTTATTTGCCTTAAAAATATCCCTTCACTTTGATGCAACCGATCAAAGAACTTTTTAAAAATTGACAAAAGAATCAAAGTAGGGCACTGGCAAACCTTGAGGTAGTTTAACTTTAAATACCAGGTTCCAGGGCTGGTCTGGTTCTTTACCATTTTGGAAAGAAGTACCAAAGTAACATTTAAAGTTTGATGAATTCCTACAAGGATGTTATAAAACGAAATCCCTAGAACCCTGGTCAAGGCATATTTGTCCTAATTGCTTCCCTCAAAACCTCAAAAAGACTAAAATGTGTCTAGTTGGCCCACCCTGGCAGAGGTTCTGAAAGGTATTTTTTTAAGGCAGTTCTAGATCGTTTTAAAATAAAGTAATTTTATTTTGACCGGATTAAAAACAGTTTCTAAACCATAGGTAAACTATAATAAAAGCAATTTGACATCAATAAAAACCTCTTTCATGCCACTTCCACAATTCACTAACTACAAAACAATGCTGAAATCATGAAGAAATAACGAAAATAAGTGGAACATCTTATTAAATTTATAAACGTGACACTAACGAACTAAATAACAAACAGACAAAAGACTTCACGACACCATACAAAACAGTTGACATGAACATGACTGAGAGAAAGGGATAGCAAACTTAAAATGTAACACCTTTTGAGGTAGTGTCAACAGCGTCTCTACATGACATGATCCTTGCACAGCTGGTGAAATTGCATAAAAAGGAGTTAAATTATATCATTCTAACGCACTTTATATTTTTTGCTCGAGAGAACTGCTCCGAAAGACTCTAAGAACATATTAAATGACATACCAACAGATCAAACTGCAGAAAAATAAAGAAGTTACGAAAGGCCTTATTAATCTTAGAAACGTAATAATACTGACTAACAAAATAACAAACAGACACTTGAAGAAACAGACTAAAGGACTCGAAAAACTCAAACGTAAATCCATCCGAATCATTTGCAACTGTGTCTTCTTGGACGACATGTTCCGTGAACAACTGGCAAAATGATTCGAAAGGATTAACGCAACGCATCAAAGAGGTTTCTACTCTATTCAGATTCCTGCCAGGTAACCTCCACAAAAAAAGAATCAAAGTAGGGAAGATGTTCGTATATCGATCTCATCACTTCCTAATTAATCCTAATGTTTGTTTTTGTAACCGAAAGTGAGCAAACATTATTACGGAAATGAAAATAATCTATGCTCTCTACAACCTCTTGATGACGCAGTAGAAGATGAATATACAAATAAGAATAATGATATTAATACGGAACAGTTACGCTAGCTGTGGATTGAAATCAGTTTGAAAATGTTTTTTTTAATTGGAATGATCTCACCAATCTTTATTGTTTGATAAAATTATTTTTTTAAGCTATGCATACAACAATAAGTAAGCTAAACATTTCTGTTATTACACTAGCTCTATTCTTTGAAATTGTCAATGCGATATAATAGATATAAAGTTTTCAGGGATGCTTAAAATCATTGCTTAAATGTTGTCATATCCAACCTTTTACTTACTTATAATTATTTACTTACTTTCCTATGCTGGTCCAATGTACTATCAGGACCGCACTTGTGTTACGATATTTCTCCATAAAACTCGGTTGAATGCTGCTTGTCTCCAGTTCCTCGAATGTCCCACACTTCCAAGGTCTTGCTCCACTTGGTTTACTTACTTGCGCTTCTCTGCTTCTTGTACCAGTCGGATTTGAGGCAAACCGAGGAACACATGATCAGAGTTTTTCGTCTCAGAAAATACCAACAGCGCTGACTGGAATTGATACCAGACTGATAAGGGAGAGAGGCAACCTCGCACTGATCCAGAAACTTTTGGGAAATATCTTGGAACTTTTAATATGTTCTGGGAACTGCTGAGTTGCCACTGGAAATATTTCTTTATGATTTTTTGTAAAGATATGGAATGTTCTATTGTATTAAAACCTTTGGAAAATTTCTGGAACTATGGGAGATTTCCGGAAACAGAAAGGAACATACAATGGCACCTCCCGGGTGCTTCTGAAGGCTTCTGGGACTGGGATACTTATAAGAACTTTTGAAGAACTTTTCTGAATTTGTGTGGAACTTCTGGGAATTTACTAAGGACTTCGCATAACGTACAGGAATTTCCTGAGAAACGTTCGTAAACAGCTGGGGAATCTCCGGTAAATTTCGGAGCACTTTGAGATTCATCTTAAAAATTCTGAAGTCCTTTTAGATACTTCTAATATGTTTTGGGAACTGCTGAGTTGTCGCTGAGGAAATTTTGGTCAATTTATTGATTTATATAATCAGTAGCTGAATCCGGTGCGAGCGCTACTACGCTTGCAACTAAATCAATGAAAATTTGACAGAACTTTCCTTTACTACGTTTATGCTCGTTTTTCGGAATGAGTTTTTTTTTCTTGTTTAAGAAGGGTTTCTAACTTTTATCAAAACATGCTTCTTGCTCGAGAAATACACATTTTGAGTTTTAGTTACCTGAATATTTTTCATGTTTGATTGAAATTTGTGTTCCATTTCTATGAGAGCCCCCCTTTCCAGAGGGGGAGGAATCTCAAACTACCATAAATAAATATTCCTTTCCTTTAAAAACCTCCACATGGTAAATTTGGTTCCATCTGCTTGCTTTGTTCTTGAGTTATGCAGAAATTTGTATGAGAGCCCTCTTCTTCAGATGTAGGAGGGGTCTCAAACCACCATAGAAACATTTCTTGCCTTCCAAAACCTCCACATGCCAAATTTGGTTCCATTTGCTTGATTTGTTTTCGAGTTATGCAAATACAAATGATTCATATATATGGTAGCTCCCCCTCTCAGCATGTAAAGGGGTCTTAAACTACCATATAAATATTTTTTGCCTCCACAAACCGTCACATGCCAAGTTTGGTTCCAATAACTTTGTTAGTTCTCAACAGACAGACAGACATAAAGTCCTCTAAGGACTTTATAGAACCTCTACACATATCCTTGTTTCGTTGCTTCTTTGGATTTATGAGAAAAGCTGATCCACCACTATGGAAATTTCTGAAAGAGTTATATGATTTTATGGGACGTTGAATATTTGAATCAAAACATTTCGGGAATCTTTTAAATTCCGGAAAGTTTTGGAAAACTATGATAAACTTGGAATTGGACCTCACGGGAGTTTCGGGAAACTTATGGGAATTTCAATAGAACTTTTTGGAATTGGGGTGGATCCTCTGGTAAATCCTGTGAACTTCTGGATCCTTTTAAAAAGTTCTGGGGAAACTTTTAAGAACTTTGAAAAAAACTTTAGATAACAATAAGGAACCTTTGAAGGAGCTTTGAAAAGATTCATAAAAATTTCTGCAGAATTTTCTGGAACTTTAGAGAAATCCTAGGAAATTTTTTGAACGGTTTCTGAACTTCGGGAAACTTTTAGCTTGTTTTATGAAGTCTGGGAAATTTTGGGAAACAGACAGGAACTTGAAATTGCACCTTCGGGGGTTTTTCGAAAGCTCCTGGGATATTTATAAGCTCTTTCAAAGGACTTTTTTCAATTCGTGTGGAACTTATGTTTTGTCGCTGAGGAAAATTTCTGTAAATTTATTGATTTACATAATCATATGGGAAATTTAATATATGAATCAAGACATATCGAAAACCTCTTAAACTTTGGGACATTTTAGGCACTTGAAATTGGAACTTCTGGAAGCTTTTCAAAGCTTCTGTGGTACTTTTCAGAACTTTAGAAGAAATTATCTGAATTTGTGTGAAACTTTTGGGAACCCTCTAAGGACTTTTTGGGGCCGTCGTAAAAATCCTTCTTTCGCAAACATCTGGGGAACATCCGGAAAACCTTTGAAGACTTTTGAGATGCTTCTTCAAAATTATGAAGGCAGCTGATCTACCACTATGGAAATTCCTGAAAGTTTTACGAGTTTATATGATGTTATGGGACTTTCAAAATTTGAATCAATACATTTCGGCAATCACTGAAATCCTGGAAAGTTTTTGTAAACTGTAAGCAACTTGAAATTTGACCTCCCGACAGTTTCGGAAAGCTTCTGGGACTTCATTTTCACTTTTTTTAAACACTATTTAAAAAAAAAAACGTATTCTGGGAATTTCTAAAGAACTTTTTGGAATTGGGGTGAAACTTCTGGGAAATTCTGGAAACTTTTGGATGCTTTTAAGAAATTGTGGGGAAACTTCTAAGAACTTTTTAAAAATTTCAGATGATCATAAGGAACCTTTTAAGGAGCTTTGAAGAGATTCTTGAAAATTTCTGCAGAATTTTTTGGAACTTCAGAAAAATCATAGGAAACTTTTTGAACGATTTCTGAACTCCGGGGAAGTTTAAGCTTGTTTTATGAAGTCTGCGAAATTTTGGGAAACAGAAAGGAACTTGAAATTGCTCCTTCCGGGATTTTATGAAAGCTTCTGGGAAATTTTAGGAAACAGCAAGGCACTTGAAACTGGAACTCCTGGAAGCTTTTGAAAAACTTCTGGGGTACTTCTCAGAACTTTTGAAGTTGAGTTAGTTGAAGTTGAGTTTCTACGATGTTATGGAACGTTTAATATTTGAATCAAAACTTGGAATTGGGCCTCACGGGAGTTTCGGGAAAGTCTGGGAATTTCAAAAGTACTTTTTGGAATTGGAGTGGAACTTCTGGGAACTTCTGGGTGCTTTTAAGAACTTCTGGGGAAACTGCTAAGAACTTTTTGAGGATTTCAGATAATCATAAGGAACCGTTTGAGGAGCTTTTAAAAGATTCACGAAAATTTCTGCATTTCTGGGACTTAAAAGAAATCCTACGAAACTTTTTGAACGGTTTCTGAACTCCGGGGAATTTTAAACTTGTTTTATGGAGTCTTACGTGTTGGTTTTTACTGTTTTGATAACTTATGCGAACGTGAAAAAAATGATTGCAAAGCATTGAATGAATCGAGAGGCACAGTGGGTGACATTCAGTTTGATACTCTCCTAGAAGTTTGTTTGGTTATACGTTGAAGTCCTCTTTTCTTTCGATGTTCTGAGGACTTCAATCCGAGGGGGGATATAAACATGTTTCCATCCAAACCCCGTTGGACTTCTACAATCTTGAGCTGCAATGTATTGATGGACATGCTTTCATATCATATTTCATATTTGAAACTAGAAGTTCGTTCACTAGAGAAAGATATGGAGAAAAAGTATTTATAGTTCCGCTAGAATGTGGTAGTTAAGGCAGATATGTGTCGTGGTCAGAATGTCAAACTGTGTAAGGAATTGAACCTTCAGTAAGACTGCGCATAGTTAAGAAAATATAATCATTTTAGTTGAAAATCGTACGGCAAAAGCCAAGCTTGACTAACAATGTCACTGTGAACTGAAAACTTTGTTGTAATGCGGCATTCAAAAATAAAAGTATTTGAACCCTTAGAAAGCTTGGAACTCCAAATTTTAGGCTAAAATTGTTCGTAAAGAAAGGGAAGAAGTTTAATTTTATTTGGTACAGTTGAACTTGGTGAGTTCATTCCATTTATTGAAAATAACTTCACGCATATTTTGATGCACATCAACTTTGTTTTCCTTTGACACCAAACTATAATATAAGTTTCCCCCGCGCTGCTCTATCTTATATTTCCGGGAACGCGTTAAATCCCGAGAGTGCATGGTGAGAGCTATAGATAAGCTTGTTCTTTGCAGACTTTAGGAAATTGCTTAAATAGTAAAAGATGTTTTGATCTTTTTTTTCTATCAGTTACATTGGCAGCTTTACTTGTTCGACAATGAATATACATCAAGTATAATTCTCAAGAGCGGAAATGAAAGCATAATGATGCTATTGCATCACCTTAACTAGAGTCCACGATGCCCTCATGGATAACAAAAAGGTTGGCTGTTTTAGAAGATCTTATAAAGTTTAAGTTTATAAGTGACGTTTGTTAGAATTTCTCGTAGAATCTCCTAGATCTCTAATAACAACAAACGTCAATCTTCCTAACCCTCATACACCAAACTGATGACTCATTGTGCGAAGCTTTCACACTAAGAACGACTTTCCAACGACATAAGTCAAAAGACCACAATCTCCCTTTGACAGTCAGAGAAGCAGACCCTATCGCGACCTCTCCATCTTCGCGGTGAAAGGTCGAAAATCTTGAAGAATCCGGTTGAGTCTCTCATCGTGACATATTTTTTAATTTTTTTTTTTTTTTTTTGACAAACGGACTTTCGCTTTCGACATCACTCATTCGTTTGGCTGCTGCTGTCGGCATTTGTTGTCGCCCGTTATTGTGAAGCTTGTTCAAACATTATACACTTTACGGTCTCGGAACGAAGTGCGCATTTTCTCTCACAGGGGCACTTGTTGGGTGTCAAGTGTCATTCAGTGTAATTATTTTCAATCTGCTGCAAGATCCGTGCTCAGAACTGCCCGACACCTCTGAGTTATGACTTCAATGACGTCGTCGATGGGAATAACCGTTTGGTGGTGATTTATCTGTTCTCGGGAATGATCCTCCGCAGGCAATAAAAGAAACAACGTTGCTAACGAGCTTAGCCTTAGAACGCTTGACAAATTGAATGCAGCAAAGTTCTATTCTGTTCAAGGGACTGAAACTGCATCACGACTCCTTCCAGTAGTGCTTTATTGGTACCGGTTTCAAGCCCCGCCTGAATAAAGTGGAATTTCCGTTATACATCAACCACAACAAACCGGCGGGAGTGTGACGTGTGACGACGATTACATAAGATGACAGTTGACAACTTGGAAGCGTGTGTTGTGATCGCTCCAATCAGCTGAGAAATCGATTATCCCCTCAGTTCTAAAAGTAAGCGTCTAAACACCATCTAAGTCTTCAGGTGTCAACGTGTCAATCTCCGAGGTGCCGCTCCGTCCGCATAGAGCACTCACTTATGCTGAGCCCAAATTGGAAGTCGCTATCGTCGCCACTCGGTGCCAACATTAGTTGGTAGCTTTTAAGTCAGGCTCCGTTTATGCTTTGTGGTTCCGAGTCAGTTCAAGGCGAACCTGCTGGTAAGGCTCTGAGAGGTTCCATTTTAGTGCAGCTGATTCTGAAGCGTTAGAAGAATGGCTTTACGGAATTGGCTCACTAGTTCTGAGTGGATCGATTTCAAAGGGGGGAAAACACTCACCCAATTCACAATCATGGGACCGGCCGTGTTTTGAACTTCTAAAGTAAACTTGCCAACATGCGACACGACAGCAGAAAGTGTGTTTTGGTGTTACAAGGAAAATGGTTGAAATCGAATAGCGTTTTGAAATGGTGATCTCTCAAGTTGTTTTACGAAGGTGTTATTATTAGGAATAAGCAACTTTTCGCCTAACACTTGTTTGGCGCTGACGATGTTTATCGGCGAGTTCGCAGTAATTTAACTGTTTGCTCTAGTTGCTCTAACTTGTTTTCGAGTAATTTTTGCTTTTGTCATTAGAGGAATCCAATTTCCAGGAAATTTACTGTTTGACTGGCATCAATGTGAGCGCATAAATTATATTTCAGGACTGGAAATAAAATCAATTGTTTCACATGCAAAGGATCGATTTCAGCCTTTTACAACCTTTCATCTTCGTTTAAAAAAAGCAATCGTTCTAACAGCCCGAGAGTTGTTTAGCAACGTTTATTTTATTTGTTGATTACATTCGTTTCGTAGCGAATACATAAATTTAATCACGAGCCAGCATCTATTTTTTTACGACTGAACAAGCGAATGTTATATTATGGACGAGCTTTGGTGAGTTCTATCTGATTATAAATATACTACAGAAAAAAAAAACTAAATAATATCAAATGCGTTTCTGATTTGTATATTTGGCAACCTACTAGAAATGATTGAAAGATCCTTCTTGGAGAACATCCGAGAATTTCAAGGAATTTTTTCAGTACTGCTGAGTAGGTTTGAGAAGCTTTTTGTGGATATTTCTTATATTTCTTTGAAGGGTTTTTTTTATGACTTTTAAGACTATCTGGGATTTTTTTTTGTGAAACTTAGAAGAAATTTTACGATTTTAGGTGATCTTGTGGGAAGATATTTTTATGGATCGAAACATGTTCATGTTGGGAAGTTGAACCTTTCTAGGTACCGCTGGAAACTCAGAGATTTTATTGGAATATCTGTGGGCCAACTAGAATTTTTTGCAAGCTTTTAGAATCTACTGAAGATGATCTTCCGAGAATTCCAAGCAATTTATTTTTTGCAACTTGTTGAATTCTCTGCGGGACTACTGGGAACTTCTAGCTGACTCTGGAGCTGACTAGGTTTTAGAAGCTCCAGGGTAACGTTTAAGTTTTTTAGCAATATCTTGCAAGTTTATTTTAAATTGGGTGATCTTATGGGAAGAGAAATGTGCATATAGAAACATTTTGAGAAATTCTATGATCATAAGGGAATCTTTTTAATTATTCTATACATTTTGTAAAATTCCTAGAAACTCTTTAAGGCATTTGGCCACTTATAGGGGAATTTTTCGAAAGCTTCTAGTAACTTCCTTAGGGGCTTCTAAATGAGTATTATTAACTTCAAGTGCATGTCTGATATTTTTTTCAGAAAAATCTAGGACTTGCTGCGAAAATTTCTTATAATTTTTATGAACTAAGATTTAGATGATCTTATGGGATGGTAGTTATTTTGTTCAAAAGAGTTTTGGAACTTCATCTTTTGCTAACTAACTCCTGAGAATTTTTGAAATCTTCTGGGTAGCTTTGGAGACTTGAAGGGAGCTTATTTGTCTATCTGCGGAGCTATTAAATACTTTTGAGATGAGCTTAGACCCTTCAGACAAACGTTTGTTTCTGGGTATACCTTCTGGGTAATTCAAATGTGTTTTATGAATTCAGGTTATCTTACGGGAAGATGAATCTATGGATAACACATTTCGGGAGGTTCTATGAAATTCTGTAAAGTTTTATGGCTGTTTGAGAGGTTTTGTAAATTGACTGTACTTCTGAGCAGGTTTTAGAAGCTTCAAGTGCACTTCTTAGATTTCGTTAAAGGAAATTCTAGGTGTTTAACTGGTATCTTTTGTGAAACTTTAAAGAAGGTATATGAATTTATGTTATCATGTGGGTTATTATGTGGGTAGATAATTATGTGTATACGAATATTTTGCGGAGTTCTATAATGTTCTAAGAAGCTCTGTGATTTTTTTTTAATGTTTTGGGGGACTTATTGAATTATCTGTTGGATTTTTGGAACACTCTAGCTGTTTCTAGAGCTGACTAGGTGTTTGAAGCTCCAGGCAAACGTTGTTTTTTTGAATATCTGAGAATGTGTAGGAAATTTCGTACAAGTTTATTTCTATTTAGGTGATCTTATGGGAATAGAAATGTTCAGATAGAAACATTTTACGAAATTCTAAAGGGCGATACGGTCAAAATTTGGTCAATATCAACTTGACGTATTTCTTTTAATTTTGCATTTAAAAAACCTGAACACCCCTCATTTTGAAGGTGTGTGTGTGTGTAGAATGTTGCTCCTATTTTGATTTTGGAATTCACTCTTCAGTTGTCAAAATGCCGTCCAAGCAAGAAGAGCAGCGTATCAAAATTTTGCTCGCGCATCGCGAAAATCCGAGCTACTCGCACGCAAAGTTGGCAAAATCGCTAAAAGTTGCCAAATCAACCGTTACAAATGTAATTAAAGTGTTTGAGGAACGTTTGTCGACAGCCAGGAAGTCTGGATCGGGGGGAAATCGAAAACCGGAAGCCGCTGAGACGACAAAGAGAGTTGCCGGTAGTTTCAAGCGAAACCCTAACCTGTCTCTCCGAGATGCCGCAAATAAGCTGGGTGTATCGTCTACAGCCGTTCATCGACCAAAAAACGAGCCGGACTATCGACTTACAAGAAGGTAGTGACTCCAAATCGCGATGATAAACAAAATACGACGGCCAAAGCGCGATCCCGGAGGCTGTACACGACGATGCTGACGAAGTTTGACTGCGTGGTAATGGACGACGAAACCTACGTCAAAGCCGACTACAAGCAGCTTCCGGGACAGGAGTTTTATACGGCAAAAGGAAGGGAAAGGTAGCAGATATTTTCAAGCACACGAAACTGTCAAAGTTCGCAAAGAAATATCTGGTTTGGCAAGCCATCTGTACCTGTGGCTTGAAAAGCAGCATTTTCATAGCTTCCGGGACTGTCAACCAAGAAATTTACGTGAAAAGAGTGTTTGAATAAACGTCTGCTGCCTTTCCTGAAGAAACACGGTTGTTCCGTACTGTTTTGGCCGGATTTGGCATCTTGCCATTACGGTAAAAAGGCCATGCAGTGGTACGTCGCCAACAACGTGCAGGTGGTTCCCAAGGACAAGAACCCTCCCAACACGCCAGAGCTCCGCCCAATTGAGAAATACTGGGCTATTGTCAAGCGGAACCTAAAGAAGACCAAAAAAACTGCTAAGGACGAGCAGCAGTTCAAGGCAAACTGGCTTTCTGCGGCGAAGAAGGTGGACAAGGTGGCTGTACAAAATCTGATGGCAGGGGTCAAGCGTAAGGCCCGGCAATTCGGATTTGGAAAAGCGGAAGCCTAACTGAATATTTTTCCTGAATTTTATACTAATTGAACTTGAAAAAGAAATTTAATTTGATTTTTTAAATAAACGATTTCACCGATTTACACGCGTTTTCCCTTGACCAAATTTTGACCGTATCACCCTTTATGACCGTTTAGGAATCTTTGCAATAATTCTGTACCATCCTGGAAACTCATAAACATTTCTTTAGCTTCTGATCACCTAGAGCGGACTGATTGTAATATCTGAGAACCTTCAAGAAATTCTCGAAAATTTCTAGAAACTTCTGGAGATCAGAGAACCTTGAGGCTTCTGAGTACGTTTTATAAGCTTTAAATAAAAGTCTGATATGTTTCTTTGAAAATATTTCAGAACTTCAGCGAACTTTGGGGCTGTGATCTTTTGAGAAATTTCACTGAATTTTAATGAATTTAGATGATCTTATGGGAAGATAATTGTTTGGATAAAAACAGTTTTCGAACTTATTAGAATTTCTTCTTTCGAACGTTTATTGCTGGAATGTTCTGAAAACTTCTGGAAACCTTTCGGAAACTTGCGGACCTCAAGGAACTATTGACTACTCATAAAGATCTTCCGAAAATATAAAACTATTTTCTGGGGATTCGGGGGATTTTTTAAGGAATGTGTGGAAACTCCTGGGAAACTTCAGGGCTACCTTGGGTCATCTGGATTGTTTGAAAGATGTTTATTGAATTTAGCTGGCTCACGAATCATTTGATAAACAAGTTTCGGGAAGTTTTACGAACTATTGTGAAGTTTTCAAACTGGCTGAGAAATTTCGTGAGTTTTCTGAAAATCTATTAGGATTTTCCAAATTATGCCTAGGATTGTCTTGGATACTTCCAGTGACAATTGAGAATTTCTTGTAAACTACATGGATTTTAGGATTATTAGGATTATTTCTTTAATTTTTGGAACCTCATTGCGTTCTTGGGGCAGTGTTTGGAAAAAACTCTAATTCATAAAAACTGAGTCCAATTCATAAAAACTGAACCCATGAGTTTTGCCTAGTCGATTTCGAAGACGCAAGAACAATCAATGATTTTTGCGGTTCAAATATGGAAAACTTCTCCATTTGGCGTTGATCTATGTTATTAGTGTTGTGATTACAGTAATGAGTTTTAATACGAGTTTTTGTCGTTGTGAGTATGAGTGCGTGAATAGGCGTGAGAATCTCAACCTTGGGAGTTTACTTTTGTAAACATACACGGGAAAAAAATCCGTACTCCTATCAGTGAACCGCACTCACGAGTTCGAGAACAAGCAAAAAGACACCGTGAACTGTATCATGTTATCATGGACTAAATAACATTTAAAGGGAAAAATACTGACAACGTGAACTAAGTAACGGTTTGTTTTCATTTCCGGCAACTCTTTTTCTTTTTTTTCAGTGTATGGAATTTAGGAGCCCCCATCCTATCGTGGGGCTCGCCTTACCTTGTTCTAAATTCAACATACTGCTGTATGCAGGGCCAAAAAAGGTTGAGCAGGCCCTTTAGCAGAGATTTACGTGAAACCTGTGGGTTTTATGAGCTTATCTTATGAAAAAATCACAATTTTAAAAGTCAAATGAACTTCTTACGTCTTTTTATTGATTTTGTTGGGAAGTTTTTTGATATTTTGGTGATTGTTTTTACTACCAAAAACATCCTAGGATTTGGGAACTTATTGTTAATTTTGTGAGGTTATTCGAAGATTATTTAGAATTTCTGAGCATCCACCGAGATTTTCAAAAGACCTTCGATTATGAATAGACGTGGTCTTTTAGGAAGCTTTCTAAAATTGTTGGGTTATATCCTGATGACGTTCTGGGATTTTCTGCAAAACACCTGGTACCCTTTGAAAACTTCCTTAGTGCTTCTTGGAGAGGACTTACTGTGGGACTTCTGGGAGCTTCTGATAGTTTTCAACATGGCCATGAAGGAACTCTTCTGTTATGGGACGCTTCTGGGAAATCATTTGAAATTCCTAGAAAATAATGTTTTTTTTACGGTTTTTAGAGCTTCTTGGTATTCTTGGAATTTTCGATTTGCTCTATTGACTTCTATTTGTTTACGTGTGGTGCTTCGAGATTTTTGAAAGTATTTTGAACAACTCAGTTTATAAATGTTTTGTATATTATTTTTTTTACTATCGAGAATTTCAGCCTCCATCAAAACAAGATTTTGGTGATTTGCTGCTATCACTGGAAACTATTGAAAACGTGTTTAGTTGCAAAACCACAGTTGATTATTAGTCGAAAATTACATTTCAGTGTAATTGAAAATTATATAAGAATCGAGAAACGACTTTTTAAATTTTAATGCTATACCAGGACCGTTCAAGAAGTGACACACAACATTTCTTTCATATGAGGATCAAGAAAAAGAGATCCTATAGATTAGATACGTATGCTTGTAGTATTTTTCACGATATGAATTTTTCATGCTAATACTGAAGAATGGGAGGGACCATCAGGGCAACTATGGCGAGCTTTTCTCCTTGGCCTTTGGGGCATCCTCATGTTTTGACCAATTGTTCAATCTTGTGTTTGGAAGGAGATACTTTATATCCTGGTCGATGAGTATAAGTAACCAAACCTGTTATTGGCCCTTTAACAATTACATGATGTGGACAATCAGTGATTATTACTGATTTATCAATTCAAACAGAGAAGAGAGCCTACTGCTGTTGGACTAAGTTTCCGTGCTACAATGGGCGGTGGTTCATCATCATCATCATAGCTTTTTTCAGGCTGATTCATCTCGCGTCGTAGTCATTTAATCATCTTTTGAGTATAATTTGTGAGTTGTCCAAGGGTCCAAGATGTGAACCCGTGGCCCGAGGGAGGTATGCATTTCAACCACTACGTAGGAGTCACCCTCAAAACTTATAAAATTCAGTTTTTGATACTTTCGCTATGTTCCTGGTTTTGTCGATCTTCTGGAAAATTTCGGCAAACTTTATGGTTTTCGGAAAAACGTGAGATAACTTCTACAGAATATCTGGGTCCTTCTGAAGTATTGCATACTTTTGGGCAACTTTGAGGAATACTTCGAAATTTCATCGTATTTCTTTGGGGAACTTTGTTGAACTTTTGAGTAACTTTTGGGAAGATTCTGGATAACTTTTGGGATATTCTGGGAAACTTCTCAGAACTTCAGTGAAATTTAATTTCTGGTAAGTCCTTGGAAGCTTAATGAATCTCTTGTGGGACCTTGGCATCTATTGAAGATTTTTTGGGAAACATCATGAACTTATATGAACTTACGAAAAGCTTTTCAATGTTGATAATATGTATGAAAATTTATATCGAGAAGCCCATAATATTTTCGAATGTGTATAAAGTTGTTCAGAAGTTTATACAACTGATTCTTAATTCGAACATTATTCTGGTTCTTAAGAGCTTTCGTGAGCCTGTTATATACTTCTAAAGAGTTCACGAGGGTTTTGAATACTGCTGCGGTACCTCTGGAACGTTTGAGACACTTCATTTTCTTGAGATTTAAAAAACTTGTTTGAGCTTTTGTGGAACTTCCAGACTACTTCTGGTAATTTTATGAGAATTTCAAATGTATTTAGAGAACTACTGTATAATTTTGGGAAATTTCTGAACGTGTCCGAGCACCTTTGTGGAATTTGGGAGTTTCTGGAATATTACCATATAGATTCATGGTAATCCACCATATAGATTCATGGTACTCCTGTGAATTAAAGCCTGTCCACGTTAAATTTCGGACACCAAAATAATAGCAGCAAAAAAACATACTCATGTTTCAACTAAACCGATTGTTTGTTTCACAATAATGGAGTTATATCTACATTAGAAACAGTTGATTAAAATGTTAATCCTTCTTTCTGTAAAATTCTCGAACTTTATGCGGCACACCCACCATCAGATTCCGTATGTAACCCTCAGATACGCCCACCGTGAAGATTCTCCATCTTCTTTTAAAATCATCGGTACCATTTGCTTTCATCTTAGTTTCTTAACGACCGCGGCGTAGTGGTTAACATCCATACCTCTCACGCCAAAGTCACGAGTTCAAATCTTACCCCCGGGCAAGTTACGAAAATACCCAAAAAGGTATTTGAGTGACTACGACTGGAGATGAACCAGCCTTGGGCTGAAAATCTCGATAATAAAGGAAATAAAAAAACATTCTTAACTAGTGCCCACTATTTCTCTATTGGGCGAAGCTCTGGACAGTTTGGTGGATTGGTTGATTTTGGCACGTATTTGACCTCTTGGATCTTATACCATTCCAAGACGGAGTGACAAGAGGCCAAATCAGGCCAAAACATAGCTGGAGAGTCGTGTCTTCTGATAAACGGTACCAACCGCGTTTGCAGACATTTTTGTCGTACTTATTGATAGGGCAAGGTAGATCTTCTCCTGGAACTTTGTACGCCTTCAGTCTTTGCCTGTGCTTCACTTTTTTACTTATGATTCTGACTTCTCAAGTTTGCGCGCCACATTTCGCATAAAAAGGTTAGGATTATCTCAAAAATGGCTACCATCTTCTTGTCCATTTGTCGGGAGCATACTTTTCAAATTTGTTCCACTTCCCAACCTTCCGATCCACAGTCAAGCGCTGGTCAAGTGATTTTCAAACACAAAACACGGCTCTTTTCGGTAGTTTTAGTTTCCTGGCATGATCGCGTATCGATAAATTCAGATTTTACTGCCGTTCGTACAAAACGCGTTTGCGCACTTTGTACTTGATTTGACACCATTTTACTGAATGTAACAGGAATAGAAACATGTTGTACCACAAAAAAAGTGGAGAGTTTCAGCTGTCATATAAGTGAAACGTTTCAGCGATCCGTGAAATAATTCAAAATCTTCACTGAAAGAAAAGTGTCCGAAATTCAACGGGGACAGACTTTACTGGGACTTCTTGGAAGTTCAGTTACATTTAGAAGAACATACACTCTGCGCGAAGTGTGTAAATAGAGTTTTTGAGAAGTTAATGTAGCTTGAAATTTGTTCTTAAAAAAAATCGGTGAATTTCGGGGATCTTCTAGCTTATTAAAACTTTGAGGAGCTTCTGGAAATTTCTGAGGATCCTCGGAGAATTCCTGCCAATCAATTCCTTTTGGGAAACTTGTGTCATCTTTTATGGAATTTTCAGCCCACTTTTCTTCACTACAGTCCACTTTTGTCGACAATGTGAAGACTGACCAAATCAAGATATTCGGCTCATTTACGAAATATTGTTCTTGGAACATCAGATGATATTATGATCAAGATCATGAGAGATTTTATATTCTATTGAGGGAAAACTAATTGCCTACGAAATTGCGCTCATCAGTGCATGGATCAAAATAAACGATTACAAAGACTTGTTTGATTTTCTCTACTTAATTTCGTGCTGAAAAAGGCCTATTAGGATTGAATAGTTTGCATTGGACTTAACGGAACCGGCTGAAATGCTCAATCATATAGATCATGAATGAGCTTGCAGTCAACAGGAGGATGAACGACGGGAGGCGTCACAGCTCTCGTACACGTGACAGTTCCGGACAGCCGTCCTCCTAAGATTGTTTGGTTTTCTCACGATCTTCCTTCGTGGTCCTAATCACTCGAGGCAGAGGAATCTTCGCCATAGCAAACAGAAATCTCACCTTAACTGCGGAATAATCTAGAACTGAAGCTAACAGGCCTGCATTTGAGCATATGATAGCACCACTCGTAGACTTCTCTCATCCTGATCTTCGCCGTCGTCGTGTGTCGCCCTCGGTTAAGTGGTTAAACAACACAACACATGGGGCCCTTTGCCGAGCTTAACAAGTAGTTCACTGGGCTAACCAACAGCATCTTGACAAGTGGAAAGTGTTGGTCATTTTTGCGGCCGCCTACCACCATTTAACGAGGGGATTGTCCATGAAAAATTTCCCTGGGGCCTGCCTCCCCTCTGCGTCGATGAACTCGCTGACAGATCCATTTAAAACTAAAGCACCTTCGTGGCATCTTGTTGATATTGCAATTATTTCATGAGACTCTTTCTGCGGGCTTTCAGACCAGTGGCAGGGCAGCACCAAGCGCTTGTTGATCTGATTTACTTCCCCCGGTTGGCTCTAGGGTACAGAGAGCGGATTCATTCATGGGGAAATCGTGATGCAACTTTCATCTCAGAATTATTACACTACACCCGTCTGTGCTTGAAGTCGACACTGATGTGAGAAGAAGGGAACTGGGTAAGGTATGTTATTATTTATGCACATAAGCTGTCCATCGAGATCGTCGTCGTCGTCGTCTTTGTTGAGAAACGTGTCGTGCTCTGTGGGGACATGTACGGCACGTCACAGGCCCAACCCCAAGTACAGGGTTGCATATGGGAAGAGGAAAAATCCTAGCCGGGCAAGTGTCAGTGTGAGAACCAGATGATTCAAGGTTCCAAAGGCCACGGTAGCAACTTATCGATTCGTTGAAATCTGGTGTGAGGGAAGGTAGCTTCAACGACATCGCCGACGACGCCAACGACGACCGAATGAGATGCTTGTTGATTGGGTTAGGCGGTTTGTTGGTTTTGGCGAGAAGGGACTGTTTAAACATCATAATTTCTATTGACCTGCTTCCGAACGCCTTGGAGAAGTGTCTTCAGTGCTCCTCTTTATATCCATTTTGGAAGACACGAGATTTTCCCAAACTGATTGCATCTAGTGTTGGGGTCAGAAGATGAAGAAGAAAACAGTGCGGCCCTTCTATTTCGCACTTTGAACTCGCCCGGCCTTTACAAGAGTGATTTTTCGCAACACCACCACTTTGTGTTCGGTTGTTGAAATGAGCTTACAACACGCAGCAGTCGTCCGGCAGGCGACATGAGACGACGGCGACGACGACGACGACTGATGGTCGGTCGGTCCATGGGAAAATCTGTTTGCGTTTACAAGCTGACCTTCTTGACACTGCGCAAGCAAGCTCCCCTCCGGTCGTGCGGACGGATTCTGTCGCCAACGATGCTGCGATGAAGGAGTTACACAAGACTGGATGGACCAAGGGCAAGCTGGGTGAGGGGGATGTTTTTTCGGTGGTCAAATTGGCGAGATTTATGGTAATTGATGAATTAAGAACGAAGCGATACAGTTCGACAGTTTCTTGTTTCTTGTAGGTTTTTTTGGCGTTGCCTTTTTAGCGAGAAGAATGGCAATTCTGAAAAAAATCAACTCAATATGGGTTTCAGAATTGCAATGAATTGCATTTCGGACCTGGAAGATTAGAGTTTGCATCTTCAGTAACGGGTGGCAACTGAAATTTTGGAACTTTTTTCTCAAGCTGTCAAAAAAAGACAAACATACTTGAAGAAGATCTCATTTATTGAAAATAAACATGCATTGTCCACCCAAGTAGCACACTACGATCATAATTAGTTGTAGTAACTTAAATATAACTTAGCAAGTCATATCTATGCTATTTCAACCGAATGGCAACATGTGTGCTACTAGGGCATTGTTGGCAAAAAAAAAGTAAACATTTGAAAACGGTCCATAATCGGCTGTTAGGCGAAGCGATCCATAATCGGCTGTTGATGTCTGAACAGGAGCGTAGTACGGCCTTGATGTCAACTTTTCGAATGCATCTCTTGATTCTACTACTTTTTCTAATCAACTGATGGCAATTCGTGGCTCTCCAGCTATTTTTGTACACCAAGGAGCTCGAAATCTCGAAGAAATCTTCGATTGGAGACACTTAGATTTGTCGGGTTGTGGTTTTTTTGGGTACAAATGGGATCGAATGGGTATTCAGGAAAGATTGTGTACTTTTGGCGTAATGCGATGGCGCTTTAGCCGGCCAAAACACGTTTTGTCTACCTGCAAGATGTTTTTGTAGAAACGCGATCAAAAATTTCTTCAAACATTCGTTCAGGTACACATCTTGATTGATAGCGAAATCAGATGGCTTGAACCATGATTTAGAAGTACCTCTCTCGGTAATGGCGATGTATTTTCTGTTCAAACTTATGTATAAATATATATAAATTATGTACAATATACACAGAAAAAATAATGAATTTTAACAGGCGCCTAAAATTTCCCTTCGTTTAATTCCAAGCCAAAGGAAGCGTAAACAACGAAATTGTTTGCAATCTTTCATGCGCCATTCAAGAATGTTTGCAATCTTTCATACAACAGACTAGTTTCGGGCGTTATCGGGCTTAAATTTACATGAAATATCGCAATAATTTCTGTCAAATCTAGCGTTCCCTTTATGAGCATTAGATAACGCAAAAATTCCATGTTTCAAACTGTGTAAATTATGTACAATATAATTTCATGTTCGAAGATACAGTAGAACTATCCATGGATCCGGGAACGTACCATCTTGAGCAATGAGCAGAGACCGAAATTTTCGCCTACTTGAGAAGAAAAACGTCCTTTTTCACCCGCTTGGAGAAGCAAGTGAGAATGTGAGAAGCGAGAGACTATTATACGCTCACAGCAGTTTTCGCGAGAAAAGCAACGGCGATTTAGAATTTTCGGAGAGCATGAGTAGCTGATAAATCGTTTCTTTTTCGGAGAATCATAGATGCCGATAATTATTTTTCACTTACTTTTTGACACCTGAAAATGCACCCGTCTTTATGCTTGTTTTATTCTGACATTATAATTCTATAATGATGGTCCATGGCGGTACCAGTGTGCACCAACTTGGCCTTATTTTCGGGTTTTGCTCCTCGTTTGCGATCTTAGCATGTTTTCAGTGAAAAATGTGACATGAGAACAAATGTTCGTTGAATTGTGGAGAGAGATATTTTCGCATATGCAAGCGAGAAGATAATGAATTATCGGCGAAAAAGGAGAGATGAAAATGGGAACGGTTCGCTACTCATCGAAAACCTGTTTGAGAGAGAGCATGGTTTTCACCCAGCTGAGCGATAATTTCGATCTCTGGCAATGAGGAAAGAAATTTTCGTCGTCCAAAACAAAACATTTTCCGAAATATTTTTTTTTATCAACCAGCAGCAATGGGATTTCAGTGTCGAAACCTGTTTCTCAGTGTAGTGTATGTCCAAGGTTCTTGTCATCTGTCGGCATTTTATATTCCGATTTTATTCTGTTTAAATAAGGCGCGAGAAAGAGAACGAAGTCCTTTTGCGTCCAGAATTTTGGATGGTCTTCCACTACTTTGCTTGCGAGTAGTTGGAGATCTTAGAATATGGTAAACAGTCGAAACCACAAATGTTGTACAGTAGATTTTTTACCGAGATTTCTGTGCAGTTCGTAGAAAACTGTACAACGCGCTCGCGAAATGCTTCTTGTTTCGACGGCAGTTTTGCGCAAAACTGTGCAAAAATAAACTAACCAAAAAATACTAGCTGAAAATGGAGAGAGAGCTTACAAATACACACTTTCATTTCTGTTTGAGATCGATTGTTGGTGAGCATAGATAGGGGCTTCGGAAAAATTCCAAAATTTTAGTTGTCACCCGTTAATTCAATGTAATTTTTAAAACAGTTTACACAGATAAAAAGAAACATTGAATCTTATGCGTTTTCTAATGCACATAAAAGATATGCTAGGTTTTGCAGAAATTAATGGGATATTTCATGTAAATTGAGGTCACGTAACGCACAGTGGGCAAGAACTGATGAAAACTAAGAAAAAAATCTGTAACTTTTGTCGCTTTTAAGCGCGGTTTGTAAACATGTCATGCCATTTCCGCTTGTAAAATGTCTGGGGAATCGAATGGAACTGCCGTGCAGTAGATGAAACAACTTCTATTCGATTCTCCAAAAAAAAATTACACACGAATTGTCCTATTTTGTTAATATCTATGAATTATTCAATAATATAAGGGGATGTGGGGTAAAATCAGCCATATCTTTGTTCGCAGAGCCGCGTGGTAGATGAAATAACTTCTATTCGGTTCTTCAGAAAATTTTACATAGGATAAGCCTTATTTGGTTGATCTTGAACCACTCCGAGCAAAGATATCTATAAACTATTCAAGAATACAAGGGGAAGTGGGGTAAAACCAGCCATATCTTCGTTCACAGAACCGTGTGGTAGTTGAAACAGCTTCTATTCGATTTTTCAGGATATTTCACATGGGACCAGCACTATTTGGTTGAAATTGGGCATCACCGTGCAAAGATGTCTATAAATTATTCAAGAATATAAGGGGAAGTGGGGTAAAATAAGCTCTATAACTCCTATCCGGGCGGTGATTGAAACCAATTCCAAACCTAAAAAAAATGAATTTTGGTTAAGGTTTGGGCTGGCAAATGTCTTTTTCAATGGAAAAAAGGCCTACGGTTTTTACCGAAATACGCCTGGCGATGAAACGATGATGGAGATTTTTTTCTAACTGTCATCGATTTTTTCGTCATGACAGACCGTGAGAGTGTTTTGGTCATCACTATTTGGAATAGCACATTTATTGATATAATTGTTAGTTTCATCACAAAGCTTTACATAAAATTTCCACTCTTTCATTTACATATTATTGCTTGGCTAATGTCAAGTAGACTAGTTAGACATTTGTGAAACAAAATCGCATGCGAAAAAAATCTCATGGCTGCATGATGGTGTGAGAATGACAATAGAGCATTTCTTCTCGTGTGAGTGAAATGGCCTGTTTTTTTAATGTCACATGATGACCGTGAGATTTACCAGCTCTGGTTAAGGTTGATATTTTTTTTTGTGTTTTAGTTTCATGCTGTAAACTCTTCGAATATGAACTCTACTCAATGTGGCCACCCACCGGGAACTCCGAAAAAAAACTAAAAAACCAGAAATTTCTAACTAGAAATGAGAAGAAAAAGTAGTATTTTCCATTTAATTCCAACTACCTATGCTTATCTTGAGAGATACGCGTATTTCGTCTACAATGTGCAAACATATTAAATATCAGTATCAAGATATCAAAATATCAAAATATCAAAATATCAAAATATCAAAATATCAAAATATCAAAATATCAGAATATCAAAATATCAAAATATCAAAATATCAAAATATCAAAATATCAAAATATCAAAATATCAAAATATCAAAATATCAAAATATCAAAATATCAAAATATCAAAATATCAAAATATCAAAATATCAAAATATCAAAATATCAATGTATCAAAATAAAATTTCAAAATATCAATATCAAAATACCAAAATATCAAAATATCAAAATATCAAAATATCAAAACATCAAAATATCCAACTATCCAACTATCCAACTATCCAACTATACAACTATCTAACTATCTAACTATCCAACTACCCAACTATCCAACTATCCAACCATCAAAACATCAAAATATCAAATAATAGTTAGAAATTCCCGTGATTTCAATCGCCCTAATAATTCGCTCGTAAATGTGACGTTTGAAAAAGAATCGGGACAACACTAACGACTATTATAAACATACCTAGCAATTGAGTTTGGCTGCTCATAAGAACTATTTATTTACATGGCAGTTGGCTCAGTAGGGACGTAATAAAGCCAAAGAGGGAGATCACAGATTTGTTTGCAAAATTTTAACTATCTGATATGCAAATCAGCTGTTTGGGAATTCACACATCCTTTCAACCGTGTTTATAAACTTCTATAATTTTGTATAACTGTAGATGAGTAAACCGTTATCCTTTCTCCCAGAACTGTTCATATCAATAGATCATATTATCTATATGATCTTTAAAGCACAGATTTTCAGAAATTTACGGAAATAATACACTTCATTGAGTATCGGTGGTACTTCTAAAAACGTTTAGACAACTTCTAAGAACTTTTGGAGAACTTCAAGAAACGCATTGGTAATGTCTGTAAAATTCCGGTGAAGTTCTAGGTGTTTCTGAAATCCTAGATACCTAGATCCTAGATATTAAAATCCAAGAGTCATTCAAAATGGTTTTTAAAATGTCTGGAATATTTCTGGCGTGGGCTATGAACTTGATGAACGTACACACTTATAATCATATGCCGAGTCCAGGCTTGCTGAAACCGAGATCCGCACAGCCGACCTCTCGGTTTTGATCTCGGCTTTTTTATGTTAACCGATAAGCTTATGTTATTCGATAAATATTCGAAATTTTGATTTAGATTTCCATCGAAACATGGAATATTTCATGTCTATAGGCAATACCTTGCAAAGATGCGGTTTGCGTCGAATTCGGCTGATACAAGAAGGCGCTATTGTTAATGCTAAAGCCCCAACCGTTTGAAGAGAAACGGAGCATCACTTAACCTTCTTAGACTAGATGCTCCCAATGACCATTTTAAATATTTTTTTTTTGTTCTGTACACCAAACAGGGCGTTTTGTTTAACTATTCTCTTCGACTATTCATTTCACCTTTCCTTTGATATCTACTGAAGGCTACGTGGGTTCCCCGTATCTTCTTAAGGTAGATACAAAATCCTCCCTATCCCCATCGGTTGCATGGACGTGGCCAGGTGAGCGATCGAGGAGTGTCTTCGTGGAGATTATTGCGTGAAGAAACGTATGAGTATCTGGTTTTGTTTCATGGTGGCATGCCAACGAATTATTCCTCATCGTAGCTTCATCCATCTAATGCTAATCCGGCTGGTACAAAAAGGCGTGGGGGATAACGAGCTAGATGGGTGGAAAAGCATCATTTGATTTCGTCAAAAGAGACAGTTTCTTCTTTGATCTTTTCCACAACTTGAACGGCATTTCGGAACTGTGTTGTCGTAAAACACTCTATCCGTATCTCTGCGGTTCTTCCACATAGCCTCCAGCTACTTCAGTTCAGGCAGCTGAGGTCTTTTGAAGTTTGGTTAACGTTTGTGCTCGGCTACTAGTGTTGCCGAGAATCAGTTTAAGTATGAATTTACCCAATATTTCAGATCCAAGCGATGCTGAGACTCGACTTCGTTCGATTTTTCGCCGAGTTATCAGTTAAATGTGAAAATGCCGAGGGAATTCAGCTAAATGTTTTACCGAACCCGTGAATAATTTTTAAGTGTGTACTTCTTTTGAATTTTAGAAAGTATTGAGTTTTAGAAAGAATTTTAGAAGTTTAAAACCTTTGATAGTTCAGTGGTATTTCTTATTTACAGCATTTCAGCAGTTTATACCACATTTCAACAGTGTTAGCAACATCTGAATTCTGGGGTACTTCTGGCCAATTTTGATAAATTTTATCTACTGTTTTGGAGCTTAAGAGACATGAAGACCTCTTGAAAACTTCTGAATCGTGGAGGCTTTTAACTATTTAACATTCCATAAAATAAACTTTACTGAACGTTTTTGAAGCTTCTGGAAAATTCTAAAAAAAATTTTTTTTGAATGCTCTTAGAACTTCAAAGTATCGTCCAAAATATTCTGAGTAACCTTAGGGAAGATCCTGGGATTTTTTGGGATATTTTAGGGGAACTTCTGGAAACTCTGGTCAGTATATGGGACCAGTTTAAGGGATTTTGCAAACATTTGGTACATCTTTGGGTTGTTTTATAACCTTATGTGAACTTACGACTAGTTCTTTAAATTTTCAGTAGTTGGACACATTTGTTGGCTACGGAAAGGCTAAATAGGTTCGAGTTTTTAACATGCTATGAGTGAAAGTCTAGACTTTCATCTGAATACATTCTACTAATTATGTTTTTATTACTCCAAGCGTGAGGAACATAATTAATTATATTTTTTTGAACGGATACAGCTTCACATCAACATGACCCTAGGAGTGGGCAGCATTTTTTGCTAGATCCCGCAATTACCCGGTTAAATTTGAAATTGTGTTTTCAAACTTTAAAGCTCTCAATTAATTACTGTGGTAGTGCATTTAAAACACTAAGTTGAGAGCAAGCAATAAGCAAATTGTGAAAGCAATAAGCTTGAAATGCATAATAAGCGAAGAAGAAGTTTTCAAAACCTCTAATTGGAAGTTGATTTCTGTCACATGTAGACTTAAGGAAGTGTAAACAGAAATTTCCACATCACTAGAACTGTTCCGTGCCATTACTGGTACTGGCGCGTATTTTTTTGCTAGACCAGGGAGGGTATCCCCCCATGCCTACTAGCATTCGGTTAGCTTGGTGAAAGATCGGATACTGCCTTTCAAAATAGCCCTCCGTTCAATTTCAACTGCTTCTATACAATTTTCACAGCCTGCCATACTCTAACGGAACTATCAATACTTTCTCTTCATATCTTTGATTCTAAAAGAAATGCCTGTCCACTTCTAGGGTCCCATGTTGATGAGAAGACATATTCATCTGAATGTTTATTAGAATATGACCTACCCTCCAGCTTCTATCAATAACGCTTGAAAACGGATTATAAGCGCCATAATCCAATTGAATCACTGATTAATAAACTAGAAATAAGAACCATGTAATTATTAGACCATTCTACGAGATGAATGCAACCAAAAAGCAGTTCCAAAGTGCCTTTACGGCAGCTTATCAAGCAATTAAGTCACCTTAAATGCTGCATAAATGCCGCTTTTGGCCCAATATACGGCTGCTTTACTGAAATACTATGATAAGGCTTCATCAATGCTATTTTGCATTCGAAATGCTTATTACAGTCTACAAGCATTTAAATAGCATTTGATATCCAACTTTACAACAGATAGCATTCAAGATGCTGATATAATGCTAATATAATGCTTGTAGCATTTAAAATGCAGATTTAGGGTTGATTTACTGCATATGCTAATGCTTTTAGGTTACCTGGGTGGAGACAGACCAACAGCTGCTTCCTGTCTTTTTCCGTCATGAAAGTAAAATTCAGCTTATCAGAAACGACTTTTTCAATGATCTTAAGATCAAATTTATGAGAAAAAATCTGATAGAAAAATAAAATCTATAAAGACAAATAAATCCGCACGAGTAAAATTTTAAATTCATTAATGTGTATTCCTTTTTATTTACAGGTAATTGCAATCCAACCCAACCCTACGGAATCAAATTAACATAAATAACTGACTAAGTATTCAAATAATTACTGTTTGAGAACAGTCCACGTAAGTATCGACTCGATTATCGAGATCCAATAATTGTTGAAGCGCAGCTGTAGAAAAAAATAGCCAACTTTCAAATTTATTTCGAAACTCTATAATTTGTTGGCAAGAAATTCAAATCCATTTCAAATCCAATTCAAATCCAATTCTAATTCAATTGAAACCAAATCCAATCCAAATCAATCCGATCAATCCAATCAATCAAATCCAATGAAATTCAAACCAAATCCAATCCAAATCCAATCGAATCCAATCAACATCAATCCAATCAATCGTAAATCAATCAAATCCAATCAGATCCAATCAGGTCAATCCAAATCGATCAAATCCAATCAAATCCGTCAAATCAATCAAATCCAATCCAAATCAATCAAATCAGTCAAATCAATCAAATCAATCAAGTCAATCAATCAATCAAATCAATCAAATCCAATCCAATCCAATCCAAATCAATCCAAATCAATCAAATCAATCCAAATCAATCAAATCAATCAAATCAATCAAATCAATCAAATCAATCAAATCTCAATCAATCAATCCAAATCAATCAAATCCAATCCAAATCCAATCAAATCCAATCAAATCAATCCAAATCAGTCAAATCAATCAAATCAATCCAAATCCAATACCGATCAATCCAATCAATACAAATCAATCAAATCAATCAAATCCAATCCAATCAATCAAATCCAATCAAATCCAATCCAATCAATCCAAATCAATCCAATCAATCCGAATCAATCCAAATCAATCAAAATCCAAATCAATCAAATCAATCAAATCAATCCAATCCAAATCATCAAATCAATCAAATCAATCCAAATCAATCAAATCAATCCAAATCCAATCAAATCAATCCAAATCAATCAAATCAATCAAATCAATCAAATCAATCCAATCAATCCAAATCCAATCCAAATCCAAATACGTATGCGTTATGCATGCGTAGTTCTTGAAACTAACCATGTAATAGTTTATAGTTATCCTAAGGACATCCTTGCGTCAGTTTGGTTGTTTATTACATTTCGAAATTTGGCCTAATGACACTTCTGAAGAGTCTGGTATTTATTCGTTAATGCCGCTTTGAATCGCTGTTAGAAGTAAGAAAGAGTTGCTTTTATCAAACTCGCCATGTTCGATCAAAATCCTGGATGTGTCAGAGCGAATACACACTCGATTTGTCAAACTCAAATATGTGTAGCAGTACTATGATAGTCGCATTACTTCCCAAAGTCGTATTACGAACAGAACAGCACCCTTCGAATCGCCTCCGACCTGTCTAGAACGATTTGTTTTTCGCTATTGTGAAAGACCTACGCGCACAAATAATCCGGAATTCAAACACGGCTGGGGCGGCTGCCCTTGTTGTAGTAACGGTTCACTCGTTCGGTGACCTACGCATGCCCATTTGTCGTCGTCGTCGGAGTACCGGTTTCAACGGGGAAACCTGCTGAGCGTTTCCGAAATCTCCGGGGAAGTTCTCCAACGACATGCAATCGGTGCATGTCGGTCGTGTAATGTATTCCCCCTCATCGGCTTTCGATGTCCAAGTCGACAAATTATCACGCCGATTCGCCCGATCTGTATGTTCTAACCTCGCGCGTCCTACGGACAGATGTCCCGTGTATGAAGTCGAGGAAAGAGCTCGTAGTGACAGCATAAATTTAAATAAATCCGCAATTGTTTGTCACGATAATTGCTTGCAAATGTGCGAGGCAATAAAAATAACTTCCCTTCCCCGACAGACATGTGAACGAACGGCAAGAGGTGCATGGGGGGAGCGGGGAGGGGGCTTTCTAATGGGCACTTTGAATGACGACAATTGATTTAGTTAGTGATGTCGCGAGGAGGCGAAATTTGTGCAACGAACGATGCAATAAAACTGCAAGCGAAATTGGCCATTGTTTTGCGCGACAAGAGATCAAGGCAATTGGGATGGTGGGACGTGTGGACGTGCAGGAAGGATGAGGAAATTGAATTAAGAGACCATAACTCGATTGCACGAAGCGAGTGGGATTCTGTTGTAGTTAGTTCTTTCCAGCTTGTCGTTGTTTGTCGTCCGTCATCGTCATTCCGTTTGGCCCCAGCCCTAGGTCGCAGAAGGGAACGGAATCCGGACCGGACGTGCAATGTGCTATTATTTGTCGCACGGATGTCAATCAAAGAGCTCTCCGATCCAAGATGGAAAAGGGCATGTAGGGTAACTTTTAAAGCATGCCAAAGGTGGCTGGGTAGTGTGTGTAACATTGAAGGAAGGAGGGACATTTTTGGAGAAGCTTTGGAGAAAGGTATAAAGAGTTGTGAAGTTTTCGATGGATCCTTATGGAGAGAGATGCTTAATTTAAAGACAACTAGAGGCTCCGTGGAAATAACCGTATTTCTTAAAAGACTTAGGTATAATTCGGGGCATTCATTCCATGCTTAATAAAGAAATTTAAGAGTACATAGATTGAATTCTTATCGTGGTAGTTGTAATTGCTTACGTTTAATACCAAAGACAAACATAACAAACTGTTCCACTCGCGCGTTAATCCTTTGATTTCAAGTAGGATTAATTGCGAGTTTTGAAATTATGAACATCTTCCATATAAGAAATCATTGCCATCGTACACTGTAAATCGGAAGGCGGAAGTAGGTGTATCCAACTACTTCGAGATTTAACATGGTTCAACTGAAGATGCTTTCACCCGACCACGCAATTCGTCTAGTCACGCCCTTAGTTAACTTCCGCTCTGCTGGGGCGCTAATGAGAACTCGCTCCGACCACTTATGCACTTGTGGGATAGAAGTAATGATGAAAGTAGCTCCGAATCATTACCACCGCTATCCAGATTTCTGCATTGTCATTCGAAACGCGCCAGTTGGTTGTGATTCTTGTCAATCGCCGCTAAAAAGGTTCCGCTGTAGACGAATTTCACGCCAACTCATCCAGTGGTTGGCAGCACCCTCTCAGAATCCAATGAAACTTTGTGGGTTTGTAGACTATGTCTTTTCAAGCGACTTTAAATACTTAGTTCATTCTTCAAAATTTATCTAGACTACCATTTGAAAAGGGCTTAAGTTTTTTGGTCGATTTTGTTTAAATCAAAAAGGACCAGACTTGCAAAAAAGTGACGTATGGGTGACTTTTAGAAAATCGTCTGAAATTTTACGAAAAAAATTGTAAGAATTGTGAACGACGGACGGAAGGTCAAGATTTGTTACAGTCCGTGTAAAAATTGTGGGAAAAATTGTGATAGAGGGAGGCTGATAAATCTAAAAAAATAGCGGACGTCACATTTGTATCGTCTTTAAATGGATATGCATCAAGTCTTATCAAATTAGAAAATTCTTATTTGATTAGACTTGAGGCATATCCATTCCAAGACGATTCTTATATGACGTTATATGAATTTTCGAAATTCTTTTATTGTCAATGAAAACTTATAAGTTTAAGCTTGGTAAGTGTTTTATTTTATTTATTTTTTTCATATGTACATTTTCACATATAAGTAATTAACATAGCTTCATATTTTCAATTTATAAATCTTTCTCATACAAAGTAATGGTTTTTTAATTACCTTTTGAATCAGAGAACCTTTTAACTGAAATTTGATTTTCTTAAATAGGTACAAAACAATGAAATTTCTGTGTCTTGTCTTTACGTGGCTATATAACTCCACATGTTCTTCTGACATTTGGGCATGCTGTTCAGCTGATATGAAACAGAAATTCAATTTTGTAACACTGTTCAACTGCTCAGTCATATAGTTCCCGAGATGTTTTGATTGTGTTTCCATAATCTTGAGCAAGGCTTGCTCTCTTTGCCATTCGCTTGAGAGTACCACCAATAGCATCCCATGGATCTTTCCCATGAGATGTTGCAAAGAAGTGCCACTCTGCTTCCAATCCATGCTTAGACTTAAAATTGCACAAGCTGACGAAGTTCTTTTTGATAATGGGCCAATGTTCCATCTGACATTAAAATAATGTTTGGGCAATATATTGAATTTTGTTTAATAAAATCAGTCTAGCAATTTTGAAATAAACAACTGAACAGCTATTGAGTCATGGGTCAATACTTCAGATATCCTGATAGAGCTTTTGGTTTCCAATTTAATGTCCTTCTTGTAATAAAGGGTGTTCCGATCAAAACTTGGTGTGTTTAATGTGTGTGAGTCGATCAAAGTTTTATTCATAAGTCAAATTCTTTTTCTCTTTCAAGTTCAGTTAATACAGAATACAGGAGAAATATTCAGCTAGGCTTCCTTTTTACCGAATGCGATTTGTCGGGTCTTTCGTTTAACACCTGTCATAAGATTTGGTACAGTCTCCTTGTCCACTTTATTCGCCGCAGAACGCTAGTTTGCCTTGAACCGTTGCTCGCTCACAACAGTTTTTTGAGTCTTCTTAAGGTTCCGCTTGACGATGGCCCAATATTGTTCGATTGGGCGGAGCTCTGGCGTGTTGGGGTGGTTCTTGTCCTTGGGCATCACTTGAACGTTGTCCGTGTGGCATATTGAAGGCGTTGCGTTGAAGTTGTGCTTCAAGGCGTTGCGCATAACATGCAACCAAGGCTATTCTCATCAAAGCAAGCATAACTGATAATTCAACATTTTATATTCATTCCATTATCATCGTTCAATAAAAACAGAAGCAAATGCCCAAGCTATTGCGCATAGTAATCTACCTTGATCTACCTGTTGCGGCCTTGATGATATTTTGGTGTCAGAGAGAACCGAAGAGAAGCATTTAATGAATCTGGATGCTGTGCTGACTCGACTCAAGCATGCTGGATTTCTGCTCAACAGGACGAAGTGTGAATTTTTCATGCACCAAGTCGGTTAGGTTGATCACGTTATCGATCAGGACGGCTAACAAAAGGATCCTGATAAGGTGAAAGCGATTATGAATGTCAAACAACCAAAGGATGTATAGGAAGTTAGGGCATTCGTGGGCCTAACCAATTATTATGGTAAGTTTCGTACACGTTTGGCCCACTTTTTGAAGCCGTTATACGAACTGCTGAAGGATAATGTCAAGCTTTCCTAGACGGAGCATCGGCAGAAGGCTTTCGAGACAGCGAAGAAGCTTCTTTCAGCGGACACTGTACTTGCACACTACGATCAGAAACTTCCGAATAAACTCTATTTTGACGCTTCAAATGAAGGAATCGGAGCAGTAATTGTCCCTGAATTTCCAGACAAAATGGAGCGACCAATTTCATTTGCGTCTCGACTATATAAGAAGCATGAAATTGGATATCGGTTATCGATAAGGAAGCACTGGCCATCTATAACAGGATAAACAAGTTCAGGAATTATTTGCATGGCTGACATTTTGTTCTAATGACTGACCATATGCCTTTAACCAGTCTGTTCAGCCCCAACGGTGTTTCGGAGACGGAAACTGGACGATTGCAATGATGGGCAGTTTTCCTATTGGGATTCGACTACGAGATCCAACATGTTAAGGCAGCGCAAAATGTCCCAGCAGATTATTTGTCCCGATACCCTGTTGGCAACGACGAATGTACACCGTGTCCAATATATTCTCATACAAAATAAAACTCTATTTATTTCAAATCGATTATCCAGATTTTATTGATAACTTTCCCCATTATATTGCAATATAATACTACAGCAACTACAGCATATGTTTTGGCATAACACCGCCTTTAACCTTCTTGGCCAGCTCCAGACGTTTTTCGAAACCGTCCCAGATGGCACGCACGACTTCCATCGGCATTTCGTCCTGAATTCGTTTGATTACGGTTTTGAATTGGTTCATATTAGACGCCCATGTGGTCATTTACCTTCGCCAGTATGTTTGACCATACGAAATAATCCAAGAGATACAGATCTGGGTGAACTGGGAGGCCATTCATTCTTGTCCAAAAAGTCGGTCTAATTTTCTCGGTACCAGCCCTGAACGAGATTTGCTGTATGCGATGGCGCTCCGTCCTGCTGAAACACATAGTGATCATCTCCAAACACCTCTTGTACATATGGCCTGGGAACTTTCTCCAAAACTTCCGTTTTATAATATACGACATTCACTTTAACGCCTTTTTCGATGAAAACCAGTGGTAATTTACCTCGCTTGCAAATTTCTCCCCAAACCATCACTGACGCAGCACTTTGGAACCGTGGAATATTCCTATCACTCTCTGGAACATGTCTCGACGACCTGGACCTTCGAAATCGGATATCTCGGTTCGGAGATATTGACGGAACCAGTTTAAAAAATCTACGGATTTTGGGAACAAATTTATGTTTCTCAGCAACCACTCAACCGAACTTAGTGCCAAGTTAGAGGCAGCACGGTCTCATTGAATGCTATTGAATTATTTTGGATTTGAATATCTTGTTCTGGAGGTAATGTGATCCCATAGAACTTTATTAAATGTTTCCGGAATTGGTTACCTGTTTTCGGATATGTGGCCGGAAGAAGCTCCGAAAAACACGTCGTATATCTTGGTAACCACTTGAGAGAATTAGGCTGTTAAATATTTCTGGAATGGCTGGACGAGTTCTAGATATATGGTAGGGCAACAATTAGATTTTAGGAACTGTTTCGACTTTTTTGGTAACTACTAGGCTGAATTCAACGCAAAGAACGCCGATAATAATAATGGTCCGATAGAACTCTATTTCAAAAAAAATGGAACAGTTCCGGAGATATGATTGAACAATGTTTCGGAAAACATGGATTTCCGGAACTAACAATTGGACGCAATAGCCATAAAATGAAAGTGTCATGGTTCTACAAAAAAACCCGAATTCATCCACCTATGGTGAGATCTTACCCTTTTTACGTACTATATATATTTTTTTAATTGCTTGCTCATGTATTCAGGAGAGAAAAAGCGTTTTATTTTGGTCCAAGTAAAAAACCGTCCATTTCACCGAAGGTACATGTCCGGACGTGACCAATGTAGTTCTGGGCACTTGATGTCATTACCATTGCAAGTTTAAGTTTTGAATCCTAATAAAATTTGAGGTGTCACATTCGGTCCGTGTCAAAAACTGGCCATTTCATCGGGGGTACCCGGATCATGTCCAGATGTGGCCAATGTGGTTCTAGACACTTGATGACAACTATTGCGTTATTTTGGTATTCGTATGTGATGTGGGGTGTTCCATGACATGTTTTGGTCCAAGTTAACAAAATGGCCTTTTGCCGGTGGTATCCAGAACATGTTTTGGTCCAGATCAACAACTGGCTACTTCTTCGGAAGTACCTTTCTTCACTTTAACAAATTTAACCCTCAACACAACACAACACCAATAATAATAATCTTGATTCTGCTGCCATGCAATTTATCATTGTTGTGTTGAGTGTGCAACAATCATAAAGATACATCATTTTTTGTCCCAACATTGGTAAATTAGGACAATGTCTTTGTCATTCATGCATTCGTGAGTTTAGATTCACTGCTCACTAACGATTTTATTCATTGACCATGACTTGGGAAGTACCGATAGAACTTTTAATTGGTCACTTCTTGTTGTAGTAGATGGATTGAACTTCTCTTTCTACTGCATCATCATTTCATAGAAAGCTTCCACTTTTTCGGTATCGTCTGGATCCATACTAAACAAATTTTTATGAACTGCTTTGGAGATTTCTTTGGAATGTTTTACGCAATAACTCCACTCCGTATATTCCTCGACGAAATTTGTGATATGCTCAGGGTTTGAACTATAGAATTATTCGCGGATGCGGTTGACTGCAACGACTGTACCGCTTCAGTAAAATAAATAAAAAGTTATTATTGACATACGACATGTTACTCAAACACGTTGACACAGATTTAAATGGTAAAATTATGGAGAAAAAAGTTATCTAATGTATCATCCGATTCCAGATGACTTTATGACGGTTGTGGGTCTTTGAAATGCTGATCTCCAAGTTGCTTCGTTTCCATTTGAACGCTTCTTTTTAGTGGTAGGATTCCTATTGTGCTTCAAAATTCCACGGCACGACTCACAAATACGCATTGTTTCATCCAACTTGTAGTCATATCCCGAAGAATGATTTTTTTCTAGGTAGGTCGTGTAGGTCGTATTTCGACAATTATTCGAGTATTATAAATTTAATCGCATATATCTCGAGAACGAATGCTCTTACGAAGGTAATAATTAGGAGCTGAAAAATTGTAAAATACTTAAAGAATCAGATTATATAATCAGAATACGTTTATTCCCGCAAATATTAATATTTTGAGAAATGCACCGAAAGTTAATGTTCTATAAACTTTTTTCCCTGACATTCCTCCATCCTAGAGTCTTCGCAAAAATTTGCGTAATTATTTCAAGTTTTCACAGATTTTTTTTTGTCAGTGTATTTTTTGTCACAACCTTCACACATACGGTCACAACTTGTTCCTAAACAGTTTTTTTTTACAACCAAAGGTTTTCAAACTACAAATTATCATAAATACTATTCAAAATGCTTACGCTCTTTTTAAAACTGACTCTTACGTCACACACGGAAAATGCTTAGTCTCCTAAGCCAAACGCGTATGCAAAGTTTCATTCAAGTAAAAAATATCGAAAATAACTTTCCTCATTTCGCCTGGAAATGCTCACAACAGTTATTTTAGGTAGGAAATATTAAAATTTGTCAGAGTTCATCATTAAATTGTGTTTAATGTTTTTGATAATAAACAGGATCAACCTGATTTAATTGTATTATCATTAAAGTTTAAAAAACAAATTAAAAATAAGCCCTTTCCAAATGGTAGCCTTGATTTTCAAACATTCAAAGACCCTTAAAACATCCAAACTGTTATTATAATTCAATTTATTTGGCTTCTGTCAGGTTGTTAGGATCAAATCATAAGACGAGTTGGCGCGATACACGGTAAAAATAGGACATGAAAAAGTTATTGTTAGAAAAACTATTTTTTTTCCTTAAAAGTGCCCATCTGGCAATGTATGGCGAACTTTTAGACAATCATATTGCCTTTAATAAGAAAAAAATCGTCCAATTCTAAGATAGCCATATATTGCAAATTGACTTAAAATTTTAAAATATTTGTTTTAGCGTGTAAGAATCAATTTTACAATTCTTGCAATTTTTTTTTCATAAAAATTAAGACAATTTTCTTAAAGTCAACCATACATCACTTTTTCAAAAGTCCTGTTTTTTTTAAATATGTTGATTGAAAAAAATCGATCAAAAAACTTAAGCCCTTTTCAAATGGTAGTCTAGATAAATTTTGAAAAAAAAACAAAGCACCCAAAGTCGCTTGAAAAAACAAAGTATACACACCTACTAAGTTTCATTGGATTCTGAGAGGGTGCTGCCAACCAAGAAGACGAGTTGGCGTGAAATTCGTCTGTAACGCCATTACACGGCATAATTTACCGCAACCACTTGAAGTGACATTAATCTTCCAATTAACCTTTTCCAAACGACAGATCCCGTAATCGGAGCTGGTGTTCGTTCGATTGAAAGTTGTTAGTCCTTGAGAAAGTTATTCCAGTACCGACTGCATCAGCTTGCGATGAAATGCCACGCTACTGGTTGTTTCGCTCAGTGCATAAGTCACACGGACGGGAATGTCACTTGCACTGTGAGTAGGCGTATGGATGCGTTTCGTGAGATGGGAGATCAATGAAAAATGACTCCTTGATCTTAGGTTCATTATTTATCGAGCCACTCCTAGGAGAGTTCTAATTAACTTTACACCGATGATAAATGGGCTTCCCAGCGAGAAGATTGCAATCCTCCAAGGCGACAATGTATCTACAACTGTCTCAAACTATGCGGAGGTGCAGCAGTCCGAGAACCATCACGGAACGGAATCATTCAGCTTCGGTCTATGTGTTTGGAAAGGGAAGGATTTTAGAACCGTTAATTAACTGCCGGCGAACGATTCCCGTTGAAGATCTGGAAATCTGACGCAAATGCACTTTATGATAGATGCAACTCGGCGCTCGGCTCAATTCCGATTTGATGTGCTGTTTCCATATACGGAAAACGTATGACCCGAGCAAAACACTAGTTTCCCGCCGAAACGACAATATTGCATTCGGATTTCTTTAAACTGGAAAGTCACCTCGTAGTGTGATACGGTTCGTTGAGCTTGTCATTACCGTACGCCGGCCGGCAGGACCGATGAGACGGGGACGCCACGCATCAGAACAGAACTTCAGGCGGCCCAGGGTGTGCATCACGAACTCGGACTCGCCTAAAAAGGCATCACGAAGGGCACTCCTCACACGTAAATTATCGCGACTCTGCGCCATCACGCGCCGTCTCGCTGACAGGATAGAGGGCACTCGAGGCGCTATTCTTCCGCGTACGAACCTATATGATACCGAGACCGATGACGGCGATGGCATGATCGTCAAAATTGTAATAAAACTTGTCTCGATCGGTATTATTATTGCTGTATTATAATTCAAGCAATCGTCAATTGTCTTCGCCGCCTGTTGCAGTGCATTTGCTGCACAGGAGTGGGGTGGTGGCGGAGAGAGTAAGAGAGTGGGGATACTTGATTTCGTATGCACTGCCAGGCAGCAACAATGGAACTATAAAAGTATGAATTGGTGCAACTCTGGTGGTGCTTGAAAGACGAACGACGACGACTCTTATTGAGAATTTAAGTTCATCCGAGTGGAGATAGATCACGACGATGATGGTGACGGCTACGACGATTGATTCACGAGGAATACAATTAGCATTCTTTTCTCCCTCCCATCGACGGATTTAGGTCATTGAACCTTCCTTCCCCTGAACTTTGAAATAACAAACACAGAAAGTTGGGCGTTGTTCGACAAATGCGGGCGACTGGATTGAATTAAATTACGATGTCAATCAGTATGTTTCGTCTCCATTCTTTCAACTACAATCGTCGCTAACGGATCGGCCTTGTTTTGAGATAGAAATCTATCCTTTTGAAAAAGAAAGATATGATCTAAAACTTTAAGCTTTGATTTCAACTCATATCATCCCAGCGTCCCATAAATGAAGCAAGAAATCTCAGCGAGACGGCGCGAAATTTCGTTTTCGAAGCCAAATGACTTAAGCATTTATGAAACTCCAAGATTTTTTCTCTTAAAAATTTGTTGGGTCAAGTAGCGAATTCGTAGCCTGGAAGTAGTGATTGATCATGCAGAACGATATACATATAGGCATAACACAAAAGCGTGCACTCGTTAATAAAAATTGTCCTCGAAAACACTGCAACAGTTTCATTTGTGTATAACTGTTTATTGCATGGGTAAAAATTGATGCAGGCATGGGTAAAACTAGTTTAGAGTGTAATGTTTACATGTGCAAAATCATCACAATCTGCCGTAGAGGTGGCTTTCCAGCAACAAGTGCTTCGACAAAAAATTATAGCCGCGGTTGAGAAAAATCAAGGCCAGTCCCGCGGGTGGATCGCGAAACAGTAGGAAATCCACAATTCTTCGACCGCGTCCCGTGTGGTAAAATCGTTCAAGGAGACCCAGACGATTCAGTGGTGAGCTGGCCGGGGAAGAAAAGCGAAGACGCTCTACCCCGAAATGTGGTCAAGAAGGGCAATACTTGCGTCTAGTTCGTCCAGCAGACAATGAAGCGGGTCGGACTGATGATACCCCGTTTGGCATACAGATGTTTGGCCGAATGGATGTTTTTCATAAAGTCGTTTGGCCAAATTGGCGCTTAGACCATTTTGACGTAGGACTACGTCTGTGTTTTCAATACTGGGGTACACGTTCGAATTGCGAAAATTTGGAGCGTCACGAAAAATATATAGGTTTTGAACGTTAATAACTAAGTTATTCCACGATTGATTTTCAAAATGTTTGCACCAATCGATCGGAACATTTTCTACGCTTCGATTTATATATTAAAAATTATTGATTTTTAACATTCAACTATTGAAATTAACGCAAATATAAGGTGATGTCTTATAAAGGGTGATACGGTCAAAATTTGGTCATGGGAAAACGCGTGTAAATCGGTGATATCGTTTATTTAAAAAATCAAATTAAATTTCTTTTTCAAGTTCAATTAGTATGAAATTCAGGAAAAATATTCAGTTAGGCTTCCGCTTTTCCAAATCCGAATTGCCGGGCCTTACGCTTGACCCCTGCCATCAGATTTTGTACAGCCACCTTGTCCACCTTCTTCGCCGCAGAAAGCCAGTTTGCCTTGAACTGCTGCTCGTCCTTAGCAGTTTTTTTGGTCTTCTTTAGGTTCCGCTTGACAATAGCCCAGTATTTCTCAATTGGGCGGAGCTCTGGCGTGTTGGGAGGGTTCTTGTCCTTGGGAACCACCTGCACGTTGTTGGCGGCGTACCACTCCATGGCCTTTTTACCGTAATGGCAAGATGCCAAATCCGGCCAAAACAGTACGGAATAACCGTGTTTCTTCAGGAAAGGCAGCAGACGTTTATTCAAACACTCTTTCACGTAAATTTCTTGGTTGACAGTCCCGGAAGCTATGAAAATGCTGCTTTTCAAGCCACAGGTACAGATGGCTTGCCAAACCAGATATTTCTTTGCGAACTTTGACAGTTTCGTGTCCTTGAAAATATCTGCTACCTTTCCCCTTCCTTTTGCCGTATAAAACTCCTGTCCCGGAAGCTGCTTGTAGTCGGCTTTGACGTAGGTTTCGTCGTCCATTACCACGCAGTCAAACTTTCGTCGTGTACAGCCTCCGGGATCGCGCTTTGGCCGTCGTATTTTGTTTATCATCGCGATTTGGAGTCACTACCTTCTTGTTAGTCGATAGTCCGGCTCGTTTTTTGGCTCGATGCACGGTTGTAGACGATACACCCAGCTTATTTGCGGCACTCGGAGAGATAGGTTAGGGTTTCGCTTGAAACTACCGGCAACTCTCTTTGTCGTCTCAGCGGCTTCCGGTTTTCGATTTCCCCCCGATCCAGACTTCCTGGCTGTCGACAAACGTTCCCCAAACACTTTAATTACATTTGTAACGGTTGATTTGGCAACTTTTAGCGATTTTGCCAACTTTGCGTGCGAGTAGCTCGGATTTTCGCGATGCGCGAGCAAAATTTTGATACGCTGCTCTTCTTGCTTGGACGGCATTTTGACAACTGAAGAGTGAATTCCAAAATCAAAATAGGAGCAACATTCTACACACACACACCTTCAAAATGAGGGGTGTTCAGGTTTTTTAAATGCAAAATTGAAAGAAATACGTCAAGTTGATATTGACCAAATTTTGACCGTATCGCCCTTTAATGCCGATTTTTCAGAGTAAAATTACCAAATACACAGTACTTTGCTAGCACAGACTTCATATTTAAGTAAGGAACGTCTCCTATGCATCAGGAAAAGATATTTAAGGGAGACACGTTGAAATTTACCTTCAGTCTTTCAGCGATTTCAAAGATGTTGAGTCAGTGCTCGGCTACGCACCGTCACCGGATTGCAGCTCCCACTCGTTCTCATTCACTGTCTGCTATGGAAGGTCTCTACACCGAGTGCGTTGGTGCTGGAGCCCCCGTCTATTTCGCTGCGGTGGTGAAATACCTGGCCGATGAAGTGCTCGAGATGGCAGGAAATACCAACCCGTGACAACGCGTCGACCAAAATCATACCACGTCACATGCAGCTGGCCATCCGCAACGACGCTGATGAAACTTTTCCGGTGTGAACATTTCACAAAGTGATGTATTTTTCAGACTGTCCTGCTGTACAAGAAGACCGTGTGAAAAGCCCAAGTTCAAATGGAACCATGTTCTCCCCGTCAACTAAAATCCGTCCTTTTCAGGACGAACACCATAATTCGCCCATCTAAAGAGTTTGTTAATTTGAAGTTTCTCTTGCGTTCATCAACATTTACATTCCCACGCCCTGGCTCAACACGGCATAGCTTTAAAGGTCGCGTCTCGGAGTAAATGGCTAAACATGTTTAATAACCAACAAACGAAATATATGTCCATATCTCGACTCTCTTTGGTTGGGGTTTTGTCCCTGAAAAGGGCATTTTTCTTTTACATAAGGTGATGTGAATTTAACATCCGAAACCATACAGCGTGATGATTTCATTTCCTCGCTGGTGTCTGCCGCACTAGTGAGGCCCGTCCCTTTTTGTAAAATTGGTTTCGCATTGCCTTTGTGTTACCACCTTCCTTCCATTCAATGATACCCGATGCCATTGTATAAAAAAGGCCCTTGCATGGCCAGCAGTCATTTGTGATACGTAGCAGCTCGAGGAAATTTCAAGAGCAAGCCAAAGTCCCGCACGAATCGCACCGGTTTGCTGTTACCGGTCGCATTCACCGTCTGCTCGGGAACGGTGACTGCGCCACGCCTAGCACGTTGGTGCCGGAGCCCCCGTCTACTTCGCTGCGGCGATGGAATACCTGGCCACTGAAGTGCTCGAGATGGCAGAAAATACCAACCCGCGATAACGCGTAGACCAAAATCATGAACCCTGCCAAATGATTTCTAAAGAGCAAATTGAAGAATTTTCTAATAAACTTACTTATCGTTGCCGATCCAACCTCCCATTAAAACAGCACTTACATTTCAATGTCACTACGTAGTCCTACGTCAACTTTGCGTACAACCCCATTGGGCTGTCCCTTCTAGTTTTTTTCATTGATCAGGTGTTGAATCAGTAGTTCGCTTTTGGATTCAGGAACATGCTTCGTCGAATATGCAGCACTATATTTCGTTGATCAGTAAAACTCCAAAGAACTGCTCATGTTTGAAAAACCCTCCCGTGGGTCAAATTTTGCACCTTGTCGACGGTGAGTGGGCTTATCTCATGCTTTAAACATGCATGTGAAACCAAAAATTTGTCCAGTAGTGAAAGTATCACATATTCTAGTCATTTTTTCACTGCCACGTCGTAGAACGTTTATATAAAGGCACTAACACCAGGTGTGATACTGGCGGGCTATGCCGCAATTCACTCTTAGACTTCTTACTTTCAATTTTAGGGAAACGACTAAAAGTACACTGTGATATGACTGTTCGAAATGAATGACATAGTCACAGAAAATTGTTACTTAAGACAGACGATGACAGGCAGGTATATTAATAATAAGACGCGGAGGGCCCGCTTAGGAAACACCGTTTGAAGCAGTAGAATAAACCTTTCCATGTGGTTTTGATCAGAACCTCCTTGTTTGCAAAGTTCAAAGAGTAAAAACACGGCAAATCAACCCGGCCGCTCTAATTTTAAGTTTGTGTTGGTTGTAATGCGAGGCGATGAGATTGTAGCTTTCATACCACACTATAAATAAATATAAAAGAAAAACAAATAAAAAATAAATTCGCTAGATAGTTAGATAAGTTAGACCCGTCATTTTCAAAGTTTCAAATTAGTTCTTATTCGAAATATTTTAAATTTGGAATAACAACAAGATCCTAAGCTGTGGAGTAGGCTGTAATGTAGGGTTCAGACAAGTAATTTTTTTTTCTTGATGGATAGTTTAGAATGGTTCAAACTTTTTAGTCAGAGAAACGAAAAGTCGTTATGAGAATATCACTAATACTCTCACTAAAATCGGTTTCTTCTCATTTTTATGTTACTCACTCTCTGCATGCGGATTTGCAACCATCTTGGCGGTGAGCGGTTGTGAAATTCAAGCCCCGCACGCGGCTTAGATTTCACCGTGAGGCAACGAGTGTTCCGGGTTTCAAGAGTTGAATGCTGTTCAAGTCAAACTCTACAAATCAGGAAATATCATGGAAACCGTAAGCCGTATGTAATGGGAAAAAAGATGGTATGTGATGTGATAGGAAGCCACCACCAGTGCAGGACTTGCCATGGCATACAAGTCCTACTAATGGCAAGATCAAACTGTACATTGCTGTAATCCTCACTATTCCGTTGTATGAAGGGCCAAGAAACGGGGATGTGGTCCCATAAGCAGAAGCACTTACACGAAATCCACGGAAAGGATAAAGATTCTCCTTCCATCGAAACGCTCTTATTACAGGAAATGAACAGTAAGCAATACACATTAGGATTTCCGTCTGGTGGTTTGTTAAAAATAGGGTTAGCAAACTCACTGCAGACTGTCGAAAAATAATTAGACTTTCGCTGATCTCGATCTGATTATTTCCATCAAGGAAGGCATAATTGTCATCCATAACTTGTTCCAGATAACCACGAATCTCTAATCCAGCTTACACTTCGTCTGGCACTCTGTATTCCTCCCTTACCCTTTGTTATTGAATGGATGTAAATAGTGTACATAATATAATATAATATATGTATTGACAAAATATAACTGACAGCCATTGGATTGTTACTGCAAAATAAAAATAGGATATGTTATGAAATCTAAATAGTCCTGGAAAAGCTGAAAAGCAGCGTTGATCAGTCCTTTCAACAAAGAGAAAATTTCAATGAAAAGATATTTGATTTGTTTTATTTTTAAATAATCAAAAGAATATTGTATAGGTCGAAGAAAACAGTTTTAGTGATCGAGATCCTGGTTCGATGATTTCTGAAATATATGGAATATCTTATCATAATAGCACTTAACACATATATTTAAATATAATTCTATACTACTTATAACCACATGCTGGTCTTTTATGGAACAGTAGTTGTAGTTCAGAAATAATATTTCAATGAAAGTGTTATGCTGAAATACTGAAAAACAAATTAAACATTGAGATATAGCCACAAAGGAACTGACTCTTAGCTTCGGGTCTTGGGAGAGAATCCCTATTGAGCCCTTGCGGCACGTCAAACCGGCCAGTTTGGCGCAAGGGAATGGGAAAGAAGATGGTATGTATGTTTAAACAGCACTGTACAGCCTGGATAATCGGATAACTAAGGTAAATTCCGTTTACTGTTAAATGAACGCATTTGGCATAAAACCACCTGACTGACTGACCCTTTAACACACTTTAAAATAGAAGCTCATTACATACCAATTTCTGATAAGGGAATAACAAAGAGAAGGAAACGGAAAGGAATAAGAAAATACAAAACCCCTATCCCATTTCAAAGATCAACGAAAACGCGAAAAACTACAAATACCAACAACGAAATGAGAACTGTACTATTTGGAACCGTTTAGACCTAATGAGTAAACATAGAACGAGCTAACGAAGTCAGTTCTCAATGCCGTTTAGTGTCGCAGTCCTAATCGTAGATGGTCTGCTAGATGAGTGTCAACAGAATCTTGAATTTCTTTGAGTATCTCAAATGTAACATTACTATGTTCGGCGCTGCATCATGCAACGAACGGGATGTTGTGGTCTTCGCGTCGTTATAAAATGCGAGAAAACCGTAGATGCCTACACACAGTCGTCATTCCAATCCGAGTTTTTCTCGAATTTGCTATGGTTGGCGTTGTGATTGAAGCCTGAAAACCAAATTTTACGAGTTAAGATTTTGGATCATAAATTTTGGAATTTGTATTCTGGGTTCTGAATTTCAAGTGCAGCTACGAAATCTGAGTTTTGCTTATTGAATTTTAAATTTTGTAATTGAATCTAAATTACTTTCTTATTTTCCATTTGCACGCTTATTTGATTTTTTGTATACTAGCTATCCAGTATGGTATTTGATAGTCGGCCACTCGAGAAAAGCTAAGGAAAACGGAGTTATTGTTATGTCTTGAATAAATAAACCATTTAGTTCCAAGAGTTAAAAAACTTGTATTCGTCAAATTTACAATCTTCGTAACATCATACAATTTGTATTTACCTTGTTTACAATCTGTTTATACCTACAGTAAATAAACAGTATTTGTTCATCTTAAATTACTAAAGTATGTATTTGCAATAAAATTTTATAATAAACTAGTCACCAATTTTCGTCAAACCACAATTCACTAACTTTCGCCGCTTCACCGTTCCATTCTCGTGACTCAGCTCATGGTCCTTGACGTGATCTGGCCGATCGAACGCTTTTCCACAAAACTGGCAACTGTACTGGGCCATTCCGTGGTGCAGATCGGTGTGGCGCTGCAGATCCGAAGCCCGAAAGAACTGTTTCGGACACTCGTTGCACTTGAAGGGTTTCTCCGTAGCCAAGTGGCGCTGATGATGCTCCTGCATTGTTTTGAAGTCCTTGAAGCGCTTGCCGCATATGACACAACCGTGCGGTTTCGGTCCGGAATGGGCGGTCATGTTATGCTGGGACAACCCTCCTTTGGACTTGAACGATCTGACGCAGATTGCACAGTTCCATTCACTGGTGAACGTTTTCAACTTCTTCGTTATTTTAGCGGCGTATCTTCTCTTCTTCTGCTGAGTCGATTCTTGGGGTGCCGTCTGCTGATCTACGTATCCCATTACATCAATCTTGATGGGAATTAGTGTATCAGTAGCAGCGCTTTCAGGTGATGGAAAATGTTGTTGCAGTTGCTCTGTGTACATAAGATCCATGTTGTTGAAGGGAACATTCGTTGCAACGGTTTCGGGTAATGGGACACTTGGCTGCTGCTGCTCCTGGTTGATGATGGGAATGGACATATCCGTTGCAGCCATTTCGTCTAACCGAAGTCTCTGTTGCTGATGCTCTGCGTACATATGATCCTGGTTGATAGTGGGAATGAAAGCATTCGTTGTTGCGTTTCCGTGTAATTGTTGCTGTGGTTCTGGGAATAGATCTTCCTGGTTGTTGCAAGATTGTCCATCCCTCTCGTTGTATTCATCGATCAATTCCATTAAAAGCGGGTCCGCAACATTGTAGATTTGATCTAGTTGAGCTAAACTGGAGCCATCTTGTGGTGCGTAACCAGTATGTGCTAAGTCTTGTTGCTGAACACGAACGTTGTCGTATTGTTGTAATGAAATACTCTGTTGCACAGGTTCCTGGTTGTTCCAAGAATGTCCATTCTTCTCTGCGTGCACTTCTAGGGATGGTTCGTTATAGTATTGGATCGAATCGTACACATTCGGTTGCGCCACATTGTAGTTGTGATTGTGTTGCACTACACTCCAGCTCGCTTTTGCCGCGTAGCCGACCTGTGCTGCTTCCTGAACACGTTGATACACAGGTTCCTGGTTGTTCCAAGTATGTCTATTCTTCTCTGCATACACTTCTCGGGATGGCTCGTTGTAGTTTTGGATCGAATAATACACCCCCGGTTGCGCAACATTGTAGTTGTGGTTTGGATGTACCGTTTGCGGTACGTAGCCACTCGGTACGTAGTAAGATTTGCTCGCTCCTTCCGGTGAATACGATTTAAGCGACAGGATCTTCGTCGTATTACCGACTACATACGTCTCCGGTGTGAAATTGGCGACAAAGGCACTGGCACTGTAACTGGTTGTATACGGATCACGTGATACTACCACTACGTCACTTGAATTCTGAACTTTTACATCTTCGACTGGTGACACTTCCGGAAGTTGCGGTGGTTGATTCTTCTGTTCACTGTTTAAAAAACCGTAGGGTACGTTATCAAAATTGCACTGATACATGATTATTATCGCCACTGGCTGTTCTGATGTTTAACTTAACACAAAATGGTAATGTCTGAGCTACGTCACTAAAGACACTTAAGGCAAAATGGTAACGACTGACCTAAATTTTTAGCCAAGCAGAACATTATATATTGCCGTAGGTAGATTAGGCTTTATGGAAGTGTCTCACCGCTACCTAGCAGTACACATTCGTCTCAGGTATTAAATAAAAACTATGTAAGTGCATTACCTGCCGTATGTTTACTCCAATTTGAAATTCATATGATGAGTTTTGATGCAAATCAGAAAGTGATAACTTTTTCGAGGGCTGTGTTTCGGATTATTAGCGGATTTGTTTCCAAGGCTATATGTATCACGACGGTGGACGTATGGTAAAATATGCCCACAAGCTGGCATATGACTATCCAATAATTCTATAGGAAAAAAGAAATAGTGGAAAAATAGTTTTGTCATTTTATGAAATCTATTAGAATCCTTTTTTATTATTCCGTCCATAACCATATGAGGGTTGTTAGATGGCAGATTTCTAATTCAAATTTTGAAAAGAAAAATACTAATATTCAAAATCAATGATAACTTTTGATGACTGTTTTTATAAGTTTCACTCACTCCAGTTATCAAATTTTAGATTTTCATAACATTATCATTTATTTGGGGGCAAAAACATACTCCAAATAAAGAAATAGAAACCACATATTGTGAAATCTCAATCAAAGTCGGAATCGGATAAGTCAATTCCATTTATTCGCACTTTAGCTTTGTGACGTTATACCCAATTTTTAGACTCCTTTTACATAAGGGAAAACCACACCAGAACTCACCAGCTACAGAAGCTAAAGTAAACGCTGATCGAAATGAGCTTAAACATATTTTAAATATATGTAATGAACTCACCAAATTCTACTATTCGATGCAGTGTAACTTCTTCCCTTATCCTTTCAAAAACATGAGCTGAAAAATCGTGGAACTCCTTTGAAGTATCGAAGGGTCAGTTCCAATATAATTTTGGGTTTGTGAGAGAAAAAAAAACTCGGCCGTTTTCTACATTAGATTACATAGTTTGAATTCTCGGTGACTGTGGAGTATAACAAACTTTTGTCGCACGATGTTTTGATACAACTTGAATATGTCGAACTTTCGGTTACGAACCGCCGCCTCTAATTTAGCTGTAAAAGCTGCCTGATCATTCTCCTTTACAAGAGTCTCAAGAAAGTTCATTGTTTTAAGAACGAACAAATTTCCCGAATCCTCACTACCTGCATTGTTTCTACAGACACTGAGCTTCCAGGCCAAATCGATTGATCGCACATCAGTTAAAACACTACTATGCAAATCATAAAACATTATTTGTATAGAATGACCAGTAGCCGGTTGAAAGTACCAATCCAATTTCGTTAGTGAAAATGGTGAAAAACAGTGGTCCTTCCTTGCTACCCTGATTGCACGTTTGTTGTTGTTTGAAGTACGATCCCATTGTTCTGAGGCGATTAATACCTGACTGTTTACTGGTCCAAAGCGCCGAGTGAAGCTTTGAAGCACACACTCGAAAAACAGGGCGTGAAAAAGTAACGAATTTATCAACAGAAAAATAAAGCACCTGCTAGTCTGCCTGTGCCAGGGATTGACAAACTGTATTAAAGCTTGGTTACGAGCATCCAGGCCTCGTACCTATGCGGAGTTGTCGTGAAGAGCAGGTTTCGATGAATTGAAAGTTTCCAACGCGTGATAGTCTAGAGCGCCCAGAGGATCTAATGTATCGGATACAAAGGATTTCATAGCGGGTTCGTTCAACAGAACAATATCGAACAGACGAGAGTTGTTGTTTGATACCTGACTAAGTTGCAGTAAATCATGCAAGTTGAAGTCATCCAAATGAGCGTAGTAGCCATGTTGTAACTGAGACAGTACATCAGCAGTTTAAGGCTTTTCACCCCTATTTGCATCTACAATTTAAGGTTTTTTTTAATGCATTCGAGGTGAATAATAAGAGAATACAATGTTTTAGTTTTAAAGAGTGAAAGTATTTTCGGCTATTATCGAGCTTTCCCGGCCGCAATCGTCTCGGCTGTTTGTTGATTGTCAAAAATCGCCGACAACGTGAACCTCACTTTTCATCATTTAATTATTTTTTATTATCATGAGTGACATATTCAAAGTGAATAATATAGCCAGTTTATGAATAATACGCATTTAATAACTACAAATACGGAAATAAAGGTCCGTTTCTTATTGCTAAGCATATAATACAATTTCAAAACAAAAAGCTGATTCAATATTTTTGAAACTAGGTTTCCTACACTCAACCAAATAATCTTAAGCATTTCATAAGGTTGAACTTATGAACGATGCGAAGCTTTCTTGATTACAAGTGTTGATATATACTAGTGGGAAGTCACTGGACCCATAATCTCAACGTTAAAGGTTCGAATCCAGGTTGCTCCATGTTTTTATTTTTTCGACATCTTTATACTACATAAGATGAATTTTTGAAATTCATACCGATTTCTAATAGCAAATAATCATAATGCAATCTTATGAATATCGGAAATTTATTTCGCTGAGTGTAATGGCAAGCAAAAAACAGCTGTCAGATGAAAAGCGGGCCAAAATAGTCCTTTTCAGACAAAGTGGCAAATCGGTCGGGGAGATATCCAAATTTATGCACACTACGAAGAACACAGTCATGTTTACTTGCAAGCGCTCGGCTGAAATCGAGTCGAATTCAAATCGAAAGGGTTTTGGGAGGCAGAGAAAGACATCAAACATGGAGACAGAATTGCGATACTCAGCGAGGGAAACAGATTCAACACAGCGCTGGATATTATATCTGAAATTAACCGAAGGCTAGACAGTTCAATTTCAAAGACGACCGAGAGAAAAGGGTATGTTTCAACAAGATAATGACTGCAAGCACACTTCAAAACATTGTATTAATTAATTGAGGAAAAATGAAGAACAAATAGTGCCGAAAATACTGAATCATCCCCCACAATCACTCGATTTGAATCCGATCGAATTGCTCTGGGAAGAACTCGATTGAAAAGTCAGAAAACTTCATGAAAATTGTTCATCGTCATTGTATATCACATTCTCTAGGAAACAGTACAGTTAGAACTTTTGAAATTCATAAAACAGGAGTGAAAAGTCAAAACATTGTTTTTTTCATCATTGGTCAAATTTTTTTGACCGGCTCGTTGGCCCTTCGTAAGTCCATGTTTCGTGGCCTTAAAGGTCTACCGGTCGAAACAATGTCTCGTAGATGGTTCATACCGAAGTACAGATCAAATAATCAGATAAAGAAATAATGTCAAGTAGATATAATTCATTTCGGTGGTCGAATAATGCGAATCAAAAACAGATTTGGAGTCATCCTAGGCTGGTACAAGATTATCACATTGTAATCTAGCTTTTTCTAGTCCCTCATTGGCTTCTGGCTTCAAATTTGGGTGAATACGAAAGAGGTCCAGCCAGCGCGAACAGTAGAGATACCCAGGTAACCTATAAGTAGTTCCAAAGCGTCTTAACGGCAGCCTATCAAGCAATTAAGTCGCCTTAAATGCACTATAAATGCCGCTGTTGGCCCAATATACGGCTTCATTAATGCTATTGTGCATTCGAAATGCTTATTACAGGTTACAAGCATTTAAATAGCATTTTAAATTCAACTTTACACCATATAGCATTCAACATGCTGATATAATGCTAATATAATGCTTGTAGCATCTGAAATGCAGATTTAGGGTTGATTTACTGCATATGCTAATGCTTATTGGTTACCTGGGTAGTTTACCGTACATGCTATCGGGGAATAAAAGAATTGCTTACAATTATGTTAGATTCTCGATTGGAGGATCTATGAGAAGAGTCCGCAGTTTAATTCAAGGAAATGAAGCAACGCGTGAGCGTTGATGTTGCAGCCTGTTCACTCGTGAAATCTGCCGCGAGTCTTTTGAAATTACACAAAACTAACATATATACGTATCAAATATCTGTTGATAAGTATCTTCCGTTTCGTGTCAATTTAAAGAGCTTCCTGCTTGTCTGTTGTCTGTGGTCTGTGTTGCGTTACGGGGTATCAGATCTACCACCGAACCCTAGTCCGAATTAATTCCCGAAATAATAGGGAACATATTTGTTTTTTATAGTCAAAGGAACATATCTTAGTCCTTATTACATTTTATGTCTTATGAAAAGTGACAATACTCGTTTTGCGCTTGTGCGAGGATGAGCTTAGAATAAGTAAAACATGGTTAGTCTTTATTTATGTGAATTCTCATTGTCTATTTGATGTTCTATAGTTTGAGTTGGTTATGACTGCACGGTGTTCAATAAGTCTCGAATACAAGTTTTCATCATTGCGTAGGTATGCGCCATGTACATATTCTGCATTGGTATTGGTGTCAGCTTTAGCTTCATTCATACGCTACCGAATGTGCGCGGTGTTGACATTCTGTTAGTTGTTGTTCGTTTGTTACGCGCGATGAAAGAGTATCGGGACTTCGTAATTAAGCGTTTTTTGAACGGTGAGCGACCCGGCGATATATTCCGGCTGCTGAAATCGCATGGGGTCAAGCGGAACTTTGTCTACACGACCATCAGGCGATACCGGGAGACGTCCTCGACCAATGACCGTGCGAGATCCGGTCGGCCGCGTTCAGCGAGGACGCCACGGGTCATCAAGATCGTGAGGGAGCGAATTCGGCGCAAAAAGAACCGCTCAATCCGGAAAACGGCTGCAGATCTCAACGTTTCCGGTGGAACCGCTCACACCATACTCACCAGGACCTTGGTTTCAGGCCTTACAAAAACGTAAGGTCCATGGCGTTTCGGAGGCTACCAGCAAAAGCGGTTGGATCGAGCTAAGAGGATCCTCTCTCGGCACGCTGGTCAGGAGTTTGTTTTTCGGACGAGAAACTGTTCGTGCTGCAGCAGCCGCACTAATGTGCAAAATGACCGGGTGTGGGCGCCATCGAGGGACAGCATTCCTGAATCCAATATAAACATCCTCGGTTCCAAAGTGCCGCGTCGGTGATGGTTTGGGGGGCAGTATGCAAACGTGGTAAGCTACCCTTGGTGTTTATTGAAAAAACGTCAAAATCAACGCGGCGTACTACAAAACTGAGGTTTTGGAAAGGTTGTTGCCCCCAGTCTCCGAAGCCTCGACGGCGATGAGCACTACGTGTTCCAGCAGGACGGTGCACCAGCCCATACGGCAAATGTGGTTCAAGCCTGGTGTCGGGACAATTTAACCGACTTTCTGGACAAAACTTTGTGGCCTCCCAGCTCCCCGGACTTGAATCCTCTCGACTTTTTGTTTGGTCCTATATGATGGCGAAGCTGAACGAATACAAGGTCAGCACTTTGGATCATTTCAAGACGGTAATTCTCAAAATCTGGGACGAAATGCCCATGCAGTCCGTGCGTGCCGCCTGCGACGCGTTCGAGAAACGTTTGAAGCTCGTTAAGGAGTACAAAGGGGGGTCATTCCAAGAGAAATGTTGTAAACGTTCCTTGTAAACATAGCTTTCAATAACATAAATCCAAAAAATAAAAAACATGTTTTCATTTTTTTAACAAATTTTGAAAGTGTATCCGAACTTATTGAACACCGTGTAGGGTTCTGATGCATGGTCAGTATCGGAGTCATAGTTTGTTTTTTTTTTGCAATGAATCTGATTTTGACTGATAAAGGGGCGCGCCTTTGAAGAGTGCTATCACTCCTCAAAGGGTTTAAACAGCGGAAAATTCGATTTAATGCCAACAAAACAAACAATGACAACTGTAACAACACCGAATACTTTATCATTTCTCAATAGTGATGAGGTAAATCGACATGCACTAAACAAAGGTTACGGGGTATACTACAATAGATCTAATTACTGGTCGCAGTGGTTTATGTCCCGAACAGAGGAAAAAAAACAGGTAATTTTCCATAAAAGATGTTAATTTACGTCTTTTTATAATTGTTAGTTACAATGTCGCCATTTCCATATCATGTTAAGAATCAACTGTGCGCAAAATAAGTGATAAATAATTAAAGCCTTTATTAATATATTAATATTAGAGACTCTAACAAATTTGTTAGGATATATGTAGGAATATGTTAGGAATTATGTTGAAGTTGCTTTTTTTTTTGAAAACATTTTATGATAGGGGCTAGGTCACTTAGTCGTCATGTATTACCACCCCAGGAAACACACTCCGACACACTTCAAGCACCTTACCAGAACAAGATAACTTTCCATCATTTGTAGCACTGCCAAAAGGAAGTTGCCATCATTTTCAGCTGGCTGCCAATAATCATAAACGATTCAAAATACTACATTCGAGAACTAACTCAAGAAAAGTTAGAAGTCTGTTTCGATAAAAAAAAATGAAAGTTAACTGACTGACTTAATCATTCCGATCTGATTTTTTTATCGAATTTGCAAGGATGGCATTGTGGTTGCAGCCTTTCAATTTTGCTTTTGAAATATGGAATTTTTGAACTTGTTTTTATTTAAGAATTTTGAATTTTGAATATCGATTTTGGGTTCTGAATTTCAATTGTAGCTTTGAAATCTAAGTTTTTGAATTTTAAATTTTGAAATTAATATGAAATTTCATTCTCATTTTCATTGACACGATTACTTGATTTCTTGTATACTAATTCAGTATGGAATATGATAGTTGACCACACGAGGAAAGCTAAAGAAAACTTAGTTATTTTTTTGTCTTGAATTACTAAACCATTAAGTTCCAAAAATTATAAAACTTGTATTCGGCAAATTTACAATCTTCGTAATATCATACCATTTGTATTCGTCAAGTATACAATATTTTTTTAAGCCCAACACGACTGACTCCGCTACAAATCTGCTATAATTTGGAGCATTTCCTCGAACCGTCTACAGAAAATTGATTTTCTTAGTTCATCCATACCTGCTACTTGCTACGCTCATTAGGATGGTTTCAATTAATCAGGTATCAAACATGTATCAGGTATCTCGTCTGTTCGAATTTGTTATGTTGAACGAAGCCGCTATGAAATACTTTGTATCAGAAGCATCAGATCCTTTAGCCTAACACGCGCTGGAAACTTTCAATTCATCGATACCTGCTCTTCACGACAACTCCGCTCAGGTAAGAAGCCTGGATGCTCGTAAACAAGCTTTATCAAGTTTGTCAATTCCTGGTACAGGTAAACTACTAGTTGCTTCGTTTGTCTTTTGATAAAACCGTTACTTTTTCACGCCCCTGTTTTCCGAGTGTGTGCTTCAAAGCTTCGCTCGGTGCTTTGGACCAGTAAACAGTCGGGTATTAATCGCCTCAGAACAATCGGATCGTACTTCAAACAAAAACAAGCGTGCAACCAAGGTGGCAAGGAGGGGCAACTTTTTTCACGATTTTCACTTACGAAATTGTATTGGTACTTTCAACCGGCTACTGGTCATTCTTTGCAAACAATGTTTTATGGTTTGTGGTGTACTGTTTAAATTAAGGAAATTTGTTCGTGCTTCAATGAACTTTCTTGAGACTCTTGAAAAAGAGAGTTAGCAGTCAACTTTTGCAGCTAAAGTAGAGGCGGTTTGTAACCGAAAGTTCGACCTATTCAAGGTGTATCAAAACATCGTGCGACAAAAGCTTGTTATGGTCAACAGTCACCGAGAATTCAAACCATGTATTCTAATGCGGAAAGCGGCTGTGTTTTTTCCTTTTCAAAAACCCAAAATCATATTGGAACTGACCCTTCGATACTTCACTATTTTTAGCTCATGCTTTTGAAAGGATAAGAGAAGAAGTTATACTCCATCAAATAGTAGAATTTGGTGAGTTCATTACATATATTTAAAATATGTCTTAAATGTCTTAAAATCTTAAAACAATGTGTGGTGTCTATGTCTTTACTTCGAGTACGTTTTTGCCCCCAAATAAATGATGTTTTAAAAACAAGAATGATACACAGTGTTTCGCTTCAAGATTCATGAAAAAGTCATCAAAGTTATCATTGTTTCAATACTAGTGAATACTTTTTCTTTTAAAATTAGAATTAGAAATCTGCCATCTAACTACCCTCATACTGGAATGGAAGGAATAATAAAAAAGAATTCTAATAGATTTCATAAAGGAACAAAACTATGTTTCCACTATTCCTTTTTTCCTTCTGAATTATTGGATAGTCATATGTCCGCTTGTGGGCATATTTTACCATAAGTCCACCGTCGTGATACATATTGCTTTGGAAACAAATCCGCTAATGATCCGAAACACAACCCTCGAAAAAGTTATCACTTTCTGATTTGCATCAAAACTCATCATATGAATTTCAAATTGGAGTAAACATACGCCAGGTAATGCCCTTACATTGTTTTTATTTAATACCTGAGACGAATGTGTACTGCTAGGTAGCGCTGAAACACTTCCATAAAGCCTAATCTACCTACGGCAATATATAATGTTCTGCTTGCCTAAAAATTTAGGTTAGTCATTACCATTTTGTGTTAAGTTAAACATCAGAACAACCAAAGGCGATAATAATCATGTATCAGTGCAATTTTGATAACGTACCCTACGGTTTTTGGAACAGTGAACAGAAGAATCAACCATTGCAACTCCCGGAAGTGTCACCAGTCGAAGATGTAAAAGTTCAGAATTCAAGTGACGTAGTGGTAGTATCACGTGATCCGTATGCAACCAGTGTCAGTGCATGTGTCGTTAATTCCACGCCGGAGACGTATGGAGTCGGTAATACGACGAAGATCCTGTCGCTTAAACCGTATTCACCGGGAGGAGAGAACCAATCTTACTACGTAACGAATGGCTACGTACCGCAAACGGTACATCCAAACCACAACTACAATGTTGCGGAACCTGTGTACCAACGTTGCTGGAGTGTAGTGCAACAAAATCACAACTACAGTGTGGCGCAACCGAATTCATACGATTCGATCCTAAACTACAACGAGCCATCCCGTGAAGTGTATGCAGAGAAGAATGGACATACTTGGAACAACCAGGAACCTGTGCAACAGAGTATTTCATTACAACAATACGACAACGTTTGTGTTCAGCAACAAGACTTAGCATATACTGGCTACCTACCACAAGATGGCTCCTGTTTAGCACAACTAGATCAAAACTACAATGTTGCGGAACCGTTTTTGATGGATTTGATCGATGAATACAACGAGAGGAATGGACAATCTTGTAACAACCAGGAAGATCTGTTCCCAGAACCGCAGCAACAAAGTCTTACATTACTCGGAAACGCTGAAACGGATGCTTTCATTCCCACTAACAACCAGGATCATATGTACGCAGAGCAGCAGCAACAAATACTTCGTTTAGACGAAATGGCTGCAACAGATGTGTCCATTCCCATCATCACCCAGGAGCAGCAGCAACACGAAATCGTTGCAACGAATGTTCCCATCAACAACACGGATCTTATGTACGCAGAGCAGAAGCAACAACATTTTCCATCACCCGAGGGCGCTGCTTCAGATACACTCATTCCCATCCAGATTGATGTAATGGGATACGTAGATCAGCAGACGGCACCCCAAGAATCGACTCAGCAGAAGAAGAGAACATACGCCGCTAAAATAACGAAGAAGTTGAAAACGTTCACCAGTGAATGGAACTGTGCAATATGCGTCCGATCGTTCAAGTCCAAAGGAGGGCTGTCCCAGCATAACATGACCGCCCACTCCGGACCGAAGCCGCACGGTTGTGTCATATGCGGCAAGCGCTTCAAGGACTTCAAAACAATGCAGGAGCATCATCAGCGCCACTTGGCTACGGAGAAACCCTTCAAGTGCAACGAGTGTCCGAAGCAGTTCTTCCGGGCTTCGGATCTGCAGCGCCACACCGATCTGCACCACGGCATGGCCCAGTACAGTTGCCAGTTTTGTGGAAAAGCGTTCGATCGGCCAGATCACGTCAAGGACCATGAGCTGAGTCACGAGAATGGAACGGTGAAGAGGCGAAAGTTGATGAATTAAGGTTTGACGAAGATTGATAACTCTACATTACATTGGAAATACATACTAGTAATTTAAGATAAAAAATACTGTTTATTTAGTGTAGGTACAAAACGATTGTAAACTTGACGAATACAAATGGTATGATATTACGAAAATTGTAAATTTGACGAATACAAGAATTATATTTTTTGGAACTAAATGGTTTATTTATTCAAGACAAAAAAAACTAAGTGTTCCTTAGCTTTCCTCGGATCTTTCAAATACCATACAGATTTGTTAGCTTACAAAAATCAAGTAATAGAGTAAAAGAAATTGAGAATGACATTTCAATTCAATCTCAAAATTCAAAACTCAGATTTCACTAGAAATTCAGAATCCAAAATTCAAAATTTAATTTTCTTAAATCAAAATTCAAAACAAGAATCCAAAATTCCATGTTTCAAATTTCACATTCAAAATTGAAAATTCAAAATTCCAAAGTCATAAAATTTAATTTTAAGGCTTCAATCGCAACGCCACCCTACCAAATTCGAGAAAGACTTTGATTGGAACGACGACTGTTTGTAGGCATCTACGGTTTTCTCACGTTTTAAAACGAAGCGAAGGCCACAACATCCCGTTCGTTGTAAGTTGCAATCATAAAGATATTTTTAAATCTGCTTTTGCATAATTTAAAAATTAAGTATATTTACATTTTGAAGGCAACTCAAGTTTGATGATTTAATCAAATATATAATATAATTACAGTTCTTAATCAACTTACATGCGAAATATTAATAAATAAAGCAAAGCAAATTGTAAAAATGAGCCCGATTTGTTTCTGATATGATATGGCCCTAGTAGCACACTTGTTGCCATTGGGTTGATATAACATAAATATTGCTTGCTATGTCATAATCAAGTTACTACAACTAATTATGACGGTAGTGAGCTACTTGGGTGATATGTAGCATGAAAAAAAAGTCCGACAGTAAGAAGCTCTCCTCTATGTTGGGTTGTGTGACTCAAGCTGTAATAACCAATGACTGTCCTCATCATACCATTGTATGATGGAACAAAAAACGGGTTTGGTGAATCGATAGGCAACATCACTAATAAGTATTCCCTGGGATATAAAAAAAAATCTCCTTCCAACGCCAATATTGAAAAAAAAGCAAACTATCTAACATTAGGAAGCCCAAATCGGCGGAGAGAAGAGCCCGCCCTCTATTCACAAACTGTTAGCAATGGGGAGTTGGCATTTTGGCACACATCCAGCCTGATTCAATTGGGTGCCCTGTTGGTCCCTCCAATTCCCCAATAATAACATGAGAAAATCATATAATTATGTTTATATCTATAGATGAGAGAAATACTACAATCATACGTATCTATTATATATGATCTTCATTTGATTGATCCTGACATGAAAAAAGTTGTATACCGCTCCCTGAATTGTTCTGATATAACCTGAAAATCTAGAAAAGCAGAACTTATATCATACTGAATTATAATTTTCGTTTGGGAATCAACAATTTGTCCTGTTAGATGTTTAGTTTTGACATAGGCGAACGGACATAACCCCTTTAACATTTCATTAAGTACAAACTGTTTGCGTTAATGCTACTGCCATTTCGTTAAACTAGTTCCTCGTGGGAAAAGCTTGGAAGACCTCTCGTTAATATTCTTCACAGTCATCGTTAACATGGCTCTATCCAAGGTGGTCGGGGTTCCCTCAAACTGGCCAGAAGGTGCATCTCACTCGGACCAGCCATGATGGCAACCAAGAACGTTCAACCAGCATGCCACCATTAACGCAATTCAACATTGAGGTTATCCCGGGAGGCATTCTAACAGCCTTATAAGCAGTTTCGACGCAGTCGAGCCACATGTTATCAGTTCCAATCCTAGTCGTCCCGAATCTGTGTTCGAACACGGAGGCAGGGCTGCCCAGTCTGTATTGTCAGGCAAGTACAATTTTGAATCGGCGCCAACTCACGATAATTCGGATTTCAGCAACTCATCCGGAAACAATGTTCGAAATAATCAAGTGCCATCGAAGTGTACTGTCCTGTTGCTACGAACGCGGGCTTTCAATCAGATCCACTCTCAAATGTTGCATCCACTTTCAGGCACCCGAGATTACCTGCGTCTGAAATCCTGCTGTGCTATCAGAATGTTGGTGGTATCAATAGTTCGATGTTTATGCCTTCACAGAAACCTGGCTTAACAACAACACTTTGTCGAATCAACTGTTCAACGATACCTATTCCGCCTATCGGTTAGATCGATCAACTCTGAACAGTTACAAGAACTCCGGTTGAGGGATTTTGTTCGGCGTTCGCTCCAGTTTGAAATCTCGTTCGCTGAGACCTCCTGAAAACTCGACGGTTAAGCATCTGTGGGTCGCAATTCATTTACGTGATCTATGGGCCTGCCGATCGCGTTAACGACAGCAGCCAAATCGACAAACACGTGATTTCTCTGGTTTGGATCATTTCTCAAATGGGAGCTAATGACAGCATCGTCATTTTGGGTGATTTCAATCTCAGCACCATATCTTGTATAAGCGATACTAACGGGTTGGCTTTCCCGATAATTCCCGTTCGTCGTTGAGACTAGCATCGCTTATTCCTAGACGCGTACTCCACTGCAAGACTCCGACAAGTGAGTGGTATTTTAACTGCAAACAACCGTTGATCTTTGCTTTATTTGTGAAGAATTGGGACGGAGCTGTCCCATTATCCAAGCGCCTGAACCTGACCTCTTCTCGTTAAGCTGGAGGTCTACCCTGTGCAAAGTTTCAAAGACTACGCCGAGAACGTCTACTACGACTCCAACAAAGCTGACTTCGAGGGAATGGAATAACAATAACAACTACAAATGTCTCAACAAATGCAGGTATACTGCCCATCAGAATCAACTGCAGGGTCATCTCAAAGCTAATCCAAGCAGTTTCTGGCACCAGGTAAACGAGCAACGGAAAGAAACGGGATTGCCTTCTAGTTAATATGACGGATGGCGTTTCAGATGCCAACTCAATCGAAGTTATAGCCGATTTTTTCGCACGCAATTCAGCAGCGTTTTTTCCACCGAAATTCTTACAGGAAATTCGAACAGGATATTACAGCTGCCACGAGTACCGTTCCTCGTATGTCTTTATTTGGATCTTCAGTTTCCGGTGACAGTGTCACAGTGGTTTCAGCCGGAAAGCAGCTTAAATCATGCACTGGAACTGGTCCTGATGGCATTAACCTTGGCTTCTTTCAATTTGTCATTGTCTCTGACTGTTGGAAGAATCTTTCGTTTTTCCTATTAACAAAAAAGGATGCAAACGAACTGTCACTAATTACCGCGGAATTGCTGCGTTGAGTGCCATCTCTAAACTCTTCAAACTAATTCTTCTGGAAAAAAAACTGGTTCAGGACTGCTCGCATATGAACATAACCCTCAAATGCTTCAAGCTTACATATTCGGACGACCTGAAGCTCTACTACGTAATAAATGGCCGTCATGACGCTCAGTTTCTGTAACATGAGTTAGAAGCAATAAATGTGTCCATGTGCTTGGTCATATCGTTTGGGTGTAAACGGGGCGAATTTGAAGCGCGAAACGAGAGTTAAGGATCTGGGACTCATACTTGACTCCAAGTCGAGTTATTAGTACGAGACACTGAAGAAGTCTGCACATTGTAGACGAAATACGCGTATTTGTCGAAGATAAGCAAAGGTAGTTGGAATTAAATGGAGATTACTAATTTTTCTTCTAATTCATAGTTCCAAATTGATGTTCAAGGATCACATTGCTTATATTATTTCAAAGGCCTTTTTGCAGCTAGGATTTATATTTGCCTTTGCTAAAAGCTTCAAGGACGTGAACTGCCTCAAGGAATTATATTGTTCCTTGGTTCGCCCAATACTGGAATATTCCGCCGTCGTCTGGTCACCATTCTGCCAAAACGCCACCCTGAGGATAGAAGTCGTTCAGCGAAGATTTATTCGTTTTGCTTTGCGGTATCTTCGTTGGCGCGACCCACGAAAATCGCCGAAAGCTTATCAACTTGGAGTTACTGGAAGCAAGGCGTAACGTCGCTAACGACTATTCCATCGGTGACCTTCTGCATGTACGTATTTAACTTTAACTCTTCCCGTGGACTAAATAAGTTCAATTTTAAAAGATGTTTATGTTGATTTATTTCATAAGCTGTCATTTTATTAAGACATAATTAATTGTCATTGGGATAAACAATATTCAAGTTGATTAGTTCCTGAGGTTTGTGGAAGGCGCTAGAGATTTCATTGAAGACACCGAAGCCAGGAAGGATCCATTGAGGGGAGACCGATCAGTGAAAAACCTCTTTTCGGAATCGAGGTGTCGGTACTGTTCAGTAAAAACACGCGAAATAATAATAGAAGGAAGTTGATGCGGAATCCTAGAGATGCTTGTTTCATGGAAAGATCATAAGAAATTGAGGAACTGCTACAGGTGAGGTGAGCACGATCCGAAGTATAGCACGGAAGACACATATCCGACGATATGTAGTGGTGGTAAATTCTCATAAATTGAGATTGTTCCCGTATGCCCTTAACGCGTAACGTCATCGATAATCATCCTAGTATTATTACTCGCATCGAGGACATAGTCAAAAAGCGCTTGGAGCTGTGAAGATTAAGACTATTTCAGCGCTGCATTTGCTCACAAATTAAAAGAACTGATTGGTCTCTCCAAGAAGAAGTTGCCAAATTTGACAACATTTGTTGAAAAGGTGCTCTTCCTGCCGTACAAAAATGCAACGACGGGGCAAAGATTTTCAATAAGTGAAATGAAACAAATTGAAAAAAGTTTAGTAACGCAGAGAATTGTCTACGAACTGTCAACGACTGTTTAATAAAGTCTTTGATACGATATCCACGCAACGTACGGGCATTATTTTGTTCTCGAAAACCTCGAATGCTTTGCTATTATCAGAAATCGAAATTCTCACTCAGCTGAGTGAAAACCATGCTCTCTCTCTCTCAAACAGGTTGTCGATGAGTAGCGAACCGTTGACATTTTCATCTCTCCTTTTTCGCCGATAATTCATTATCCTCTCTCTTGCATATGCGAAAACATCTCTCTCCAAAATTCAACGAAAATATTTTCTCATGTCACATTTTTCACTGAAAACATGCTACCTTGATCGTATTAGGAGGAGAATAATACGAGCATGAAGACTGGTGCATTTTCAAAAAGTAAGGGAAAAATAATTATCGGCATCTAGGATTCACTGAAAAAGAAACGATTTATCAGCTACTAATGCTCTCCGAAAGTTAAAAATCGCCGTTGCTTTTCTCGCGAAAACTGCTGTGAGCGTATAATAGTCTCTCACTTCTCACATTCACATCTGTTTCTCCAAGTGGGTGAAAAAGAACGTTTCTCTTCTCAAGTAGGTGAAAATTTCGGTCTCTGGCTATTATCTTCGATGTTTATGCTATTAGAAACTTGAAATAACAATGACTTATATAGAGCGATTTTTGTTCTCGTTTGCAAATTAAGAGACCAGAGCAGGTTACGCAAGAAGCCCGATTTGCGGCTGCTACGCGTCATTTTGCCAAAATGAAACAAGTCAGAATTTCAGATTGGACTATTTCCTCGAGAACTTCAAAAATATGAATTAGTTCAAATTATATTAACTCATTTTCCCAGTCGAAAATATTAAGTAAAAATGCGGGAAAAAATCGGCAAGATTAAAATTAAGATTGTGTGGCCACCCTGGTATTGTATTGATGCAAGATAAGTTGTAAGATGAATGAGTCGTTGGGAGTGGCGGAGCTAAGAAAGTTACAGTACTTTTTGATGTCCGCTTTTCTGGGCTAGAACACAGGCAGTTCCTACTTGTATCCAAGCTCCAAATCCAAAGGTGTACTGCCTTGATTTTGCGTGAGAGCTTGTCTGTCGCTTGGGACATGAGCATTAACTCCTAGTCCTAGCATTTTTGGCTTATGGTTATAGCGCCATTACTCGCTTTCTGAAAAGAGAATAGTAAAGTGCAGGAAACGGAAAGGAATAAGGAAATACAAAACCCCTATTCCATTTCAAAACCCAAAACAACATGAAACGCGAAAAACTACAAATACCAACAAAGACATGAGAACTGTGCTGTTTGGAACCGTTTAGACATAATGAGTGAAAATGAAACGAGCTTACGAAGTCAGTCGGCAGTTCTCAATGCCGTTCAACAGAACTGCCAATGCATCAATGCCGTCAACAGAATCATGCATTTCTTTGAGTATCTCAAATCTAACATAACTATGTTTGGCTCTGCAACTTGCAACGAACCGGATGTTGTGGTCTCCGCTTCGATTTCAAATGTGAGAAAACCGTAGATGCCTACAACAGTCATTGTGATTTCAGCCTGAAAATTAAGTTTTATGAATTTGGAATTTTGAATTTTCATTTTGGAATATGAAATTTGAACTTGGAATTTTGAATTCTTATTCTGAATTCTGATTTAAGAAAATTAAATTTTGAATTTTGGATTCTAAATTTCTAGTGAAATCTGAGTTTTGAATTTTGAAATTGAATTGAAATGTCATTCTCAATTTCTTTTACTCTATTACTTGATTTTTGTATGCTAACAATTTTGTATGGTATTTTAAAGATCCGAGGAAAGCTAAGGAAAACGGAGTTTTTTTTGTCTTGAATAAATAAAAGCCATTTAGTTCCAATAATTATAATTCTTGTATTTGTCAAATTTACAATCTTCGTAATATCATACAATTTGTATTCGTCAAGTTTACAATGTTTTTGTACCTACACTAAATAAACAGTATTTTTTATCTTAAATTACTGAAGTATGTATTTCCAATTAAATGTATGAGTTACCAATCTTCGTCAAACCTTAATTCACTAACTTTCGCCTCTTCACCGTTCCATTCTCGTGGCTCAGCTCATGGTCCTTGACGTGATCTGGCCGATCGAACGCTTTTCCACAAAACTGGCAACTGTACTGGGCCATTCCGTGGTGCAGATCGGTGTGGCGCTGCAGATCCGAAGCCCTGAAGAACTGCTTCGGGCACTCGTTGCACTTGAAGGGTTTCTCCGTAGCCAGGTGGCGCTGATGATGCTCCTGCATTGTTTTGAAGTCCTTGAAGCGCTTGCCGCATATGACACAACCGTGCGGCTTCGGTCCGGAGTGGGCGGTCATGTTATGCTGGGACAACCCTCCTTTGGACTTGAACGATCGGACGCAGATTGCACAGTTCCATTCACTGGTGAACGTTTTCAACTTCTTCGTTATTTTAGCGGCGTATCTTCTCTTCTTCTGCTGTGTCGATCCTTGGGGTGCCGTCTGCTGATCTACGTATCCCATTACATCAATCTTGATGGGAATGAGTGTATCTGAAGCAGCGCCCTCGGGTGATGGAAAATGTTGTTGCTGCTGCTCTGCGTACATAAGATCCGTGTTGTTGATGGGATCATTCATTGCTACAATTTCGTGTTGCTGCTGCTCCTGGTTGATGAAGGGAATGGACACATCCGTTGCAGCCATTTCGTCCAACCGAAGTCTTTGTTGCTGCTGCTCTGCGTACATATGATCCTTGTTGTTAGTGGGAGTGAAAACATCCGTTGCAGCGTTTCCGAGTAATTGTTGCTGTGGTTCTGGGAACAGATCTTCCTGGTTGTTACAAGATTGTCCATTTCTCTCGTTGTATTCATCGATCAAATCCATCAAAAACGGTTCCGCAACATTGTAGATTTGATCTTGTTGTGCTGAATTGGAGACATCTTGTGGTGCGTAACCAGTATGTACTAAGTCTTGTTGCTGAACACGAACGCTGTCGTATTGTTGTAATGAAATACTCTGTTGTTCTTGGTTGTTCCAAGAATGTTCATTCTTCTCTGCATACACTTCTCGGGATGGCTCGTTATAGTTTTGGATCGAATCGTATAAGTTCGGTTGCGCCACACTGTAGTTGTGATTTTGTTGCACTACACTCCAGCTCGGTTGTGCCGCGTAGCCGACCTGTGCTGATTCCTGTTGTAGAACACGAACGTTGTCGTATTGTGGTAGTGGAATACAACGTTGATGCTGATTTTGGTACACAGGTTCCGCAACATTGTAGTTGTGGTTTGGATGTACCGTTTGCGGTACGTAGACACTCGGAACGTAGTAAGATTTGCTCGCTCCTTCCGGTGAATACGAGTTAAACGACGGGATCTTCGTCGTATTACCGACTACATACGTCTCCGGCGTGGAATTAACGACAAAGGCACTGGCACTGACACTGGTTGTATACGGATCACGTGATACTACCACTACGTCACTTGAATTCTGCATTTTTACTTCTTCGACTGGTGACACTTCCGGGAGTTGCGGTGGTTGATTCTTCTGGTCACTGTTCAAAAAACCGTAGGGGACGTTATCAAAATTGCACTGATACATTATTATTATCGCAACTGGCTGTTTTGATGTTTCACTTAAGATAAAATGGTAATGACTGAGCTACGTCAAAATGGTAACGACTAACCAAAATTTTTAGCCAAGCAGAACATTATATATTGCCGTAGGTAGATTAGGCTTTATGGAAGTGTCTCAGCGCTACCTAGCAGTACACATTCGTCACAGGTATTTAAAAAAACAATGTTAGTGCCTACTTACCTGGCGTATGTTTCCTCCAATTTGAAATTTATAAGATGAGTTTAGATGCAAATCAGAAAGTGATAACTTTTTCGAGGGTTGTGTTTCGGATTATTAGCGGATTTGTTTCCAAGGCTATATGTATCACGACGTTGGACTTTTGGGAAAATATGCCCACAAGCTGGCCTATGACTATCCAATAATTCTATAGAAAAAAAGGAATAGTGAAAACATAGTTTTGTTCTTCTATGAAATCTATTCGATTCCCTCTTTTTTTATTCCGTCCATTTCCATATGAGAGTGTTTAGATGACAGAATTTTAAATCAAATTTTGAAAAGAAAAAGTACTCGCTAGGCGTGCAAATTATTACGCTCTGTAGGCAGAAAACACTGTTATCAAATTTTTGATTTTCATAAAACATTCTTTTATTTGGGGGTAAAAACATGCTTCAAGTAAAGACATAGACACCACACATATATTTGAGATACAAAAAATCTCACAGGAAATTACTCAATCAAATTCGGAATCGAATAAGTCAATTCCATTTATTGGCAGTTTAGCTTATTGACGCTTAACCCAATTTTTAGACTCGTTTATCAAACGAAAAAACAACACCAGCACTCACCAGCTACAGTAAATAAAGTTAACGCCGATCGAAATGAGCTTAAACATATTTTAAATATATGGAATGAACTCACCAAATTCAGTGCAGTGTAACTTCTTCCCTTATCCTTTCAAAAACATGAGCTGAAAATTTGTGGAACTCATTTGAAGTATCGAAGGGTCAGTTCCATTATGATTTTGGGTTTGAGAAGAAAAAAAATCTCAGTCGCTTTCCGCATTGGAATACATAGTTTGAATTCTCTGTGACTGTGGATAAAGCTTTTGTCACATGATGTTTTGATACACCTCGAATAGGTCGAACTTTCGGTTACGAACCGCCTCTACTTTAGCTGCAAAAGCTGCCTACTAATTCTACTGTTCAAGTGTCTCATGAATGTTCATTGTTTTAAGAACGAACACATTTCCTTAACTTTCACTACCTAAATTGTTTCTTCGGACACTAAGCTTCCAGGCCAAATCGGTTTATCGCACAACAGTAAAAACAGTACCTTTAAATCATAAAACATTGTTTGCATAGAATGGTCGTTAGCCGTTTGAAAGTACCAATCCAATTTTGTTTGAGAAAACCGTGAAAAACAGTGGTCCTTGTTACCTTGCACGCTTGTTGTTGTTTGAAGTACGATCCGATTGTTCTGAGGCGATTGATACCTGACTGTTTACTGGTCCGAAGCACCGAGTGAAGCTTTGAAGCACACAATCGGAAAACAGGGGCGTGAAAAAGTAACGAATTTATCAACAGACAAACAAAGCAACTGCCAGTCTACCTGGGCCAGGGATTGACAAACTGTAATAAAGCTTGTTTCACGAGTACCCAAGCGTTGTGCGCAAGCGGAGTCGTCGTGAAGATCGGGTATCGATGAATTGAAAGTTTCCAACGGCTCTTTATCTAGACCACCCAGAGGATCTAATGCTTCCGTTACAAAGCATTTCATAGCGGCTTCGTTCAACAGAACAACATTGAACAGACGAGAGTTGTTGTTTGATACCTGATTTATTAAAACCACGCTGGTTGAAGTCATCCAAATGAGCGTAACATGTAGCAGGTATGGATGAACTAAGAAAGTCAATTATCGGTAGCTTGAAAATGCTCCAAACTAAAGCAGATTTGTAGCAGAGTCAGTCGGGTTGTAATCGTTGTAATAGTTTGAGAAGACCGCATGAACAGATGATGGATTATCAAATTCGCTGTTAAATTCAAGAAAAAGAAACAACAAAGACAATTCTCGTTTTTGCTGGTTCAAGAAGAAAGAACAGAAAGCTCACAAGCAGGACCTATTGCAACGTATTGCATGATACAGCAGCACAGATTGTAATTACATCCTGTAATTTTTTACTGATTGGGTGAGATCGTTTCTATTTATTGACATACATTTACACAGTTATATGAAATTTAAAAATCAATTCATTTGAATGCAACTAATTTTACGGAATCATCTTTGCGGTTAATGCAACGCCGTTTTGATGCTTGTATCGTGTCTTTGATATGCTCATCATCTCATGGGCTTCATCTAACCCAATTATTTCCAGGATGTTTTCTCGTACTGGCTGCGTTTGTATCAGATTAGATTATCACAGCAAATATCACAGGAGCAATCGTAGGAAGATGATACTCTGGGATTCCATGAACCTCCTACTTGATGGATAGATCAAAATGAACCGAACTGCCGATGTCGGAGAAGCAAACACGATTGGGAATATTCGGCGAAGGGCTGACATCCTGCGTTATGTACAAATGGTACAATGTCATGAAACGAGTTTGAGGATTCAACTCAAGGAGCTTCTCAAAGTTTTCGATTACCTGAGGGTTCATGATTTCACACCTGGTGAAGAGCCGCAGAGATAATTCTGTATACCGATCCGAAAGTGGCAACATGCCAGCCAGCACTTCAAGTCTCATCGTATGAGTCGACTGCATGCAACCAGTCTCCATCAACAGCGAAATTTACCGCACCGAGTACCTCCAGAAGCGTCTGTTGCCCTTCCTGCGGTCCCACGGAGGCGAGACATTATTTTGGCCGGACCTGGCATCGTGACATTACGCGCGATCGACGTTGGATTGATACAGAGACAATAACGTTGTTTTTGTACCAAAAACCGCCAACCCCCCAAATTCACCAGAGATTCGTCCGATGGAAAGATTTTCGGCCATAATGAAGACCAAAGTTCAAAAATCGTCCAAGATGTTTAAGAACGAGCTGGAGTTGAAAAAAGAATTGAATATAGTAATTAGGCCGAAACATAATCCATATGTAGTAGTTCATTACCCGAAGATTTCAAGAAAATCCCACTTAAAATACATTTTTGGCGAACACTTTTGTCTGGTGCATTTTTTTCGAGTACAGGCCTTATACTAAAAAAGATTAAATTACAGTTCGCAGTTGTTTATGTCCCGAACATAAGTAAAAAAAAGTGGAAAATTACGTCTAATTCAAAGTCCTATTCAAAAATTCATTATTCAACAAATATTTTGAGCATAGAAAACTAAAACTTGATTTAAAAATGGTGGAGAAATCGTTCAATCATGTTTATTGTGATCTGATTCGTTACTTTTTCAGTAAACTCCTTCAGAAATGTAGAATTTTGTTTTTCTTTAATCTTAAAATCTTTTTAATCTTTAATCTTAAAATCTCTTAAAAGTCACGAAATTTCAGACCTACAGGTCGTAACTTTGGAAATTCATCACATTTCAGGACATGATGAATGTAGTTCTGAAGCTTAACACAAATTCGACACTGCTGCCGACTGACCGAACCCAGAGCCCGAACTCGATTCGCCCCAGCTATTAAGCGACCTCCGCTCTTGGCACGAAAGCTCCTTGACTCCTCAGACGGGGGCGCGCGCGCGAGAACAACCGGACGGGGCATGCAGGCGATCTTGGCGATGCACTTTTGCTGATTTATTACCGAGGTTATTAGCGTGCCCCAGTTCCACCCAGATGCGCGCGCACGGGCGGCCATCCGAGCGAGCCGGGACAGCCTGGATTCGTTCGTTCGTTCCTTCGCTAATTGTCTGCAGTCGCCCTACAGTTTCGTTCCGTTTTGCAGCAGGCCACTTTCCTTCATGCAGACTGCCCTTCAGAACGAAGAACCGGAGAAAAAGACCTGATGGGCGAATCAATTGTACTCCCTTGCGAAAGTTGAACCGAAAATAGGTGGCGGCACCCTGCCCTCTCTCTCTCTCTCTGCTTGCTTCAGTTCGGTTCGGTTGGTTGGGTGCGCAGAACGGTCGAGCCGGCGAGGATTGTTATCTTCGAAAATCGGTTTCACCTTCACCGGGGCACTGTGGGCGAGATTGTTTGCAAAAATAGAGTGGTGTCATTCTAGTTTGAAACAGCGGAACGAATTTCAGCCAACTTTTACCCCACTCAGAACCACTGTGCCGGGTGAAAATATGGGGGTGGCCACATTGTCTGTGCCTCGCTGGCCACGGACACGCGAAGGGACGGAATGGGTTTAAATTTCAAATCGAATTATGCACAGATATTTGCATCCTTTCCGCCACGCGACTAACTCGGTCGACGGAAAGATTTATAAGCCTTCGGAACAAGGGCCAACCTATAGATTCGGTTTCGGGGTCACCCATTCGTCATTGTGTGTCCGACTGCTCCCAAGCCTGATCTACATGTGTAGAAAGTGACCACCACCGTCGCAGTTGATGCGATCGATCTACTTTGTGGCCAGATTGACCGGTAAATCATATGTCTCCGTACGGACGTCAAACTGTTTATGCAAATAGACCGGTCGATCGTGCGTTTGTCCAAGATCCATCGCCGGCAGAGGTGATCGAATGCAAATGACTTCCCTCGATCTTGTCACTCACTTTTCCAAAGTAAATTGGCACAAGTGATTGTCGCTTCGCTGTCGCGGGTTAAAAGTCGTAAAATCGATTGTCATTGATCCGTAGAATGAGGAAGAATTTTAATTGATCATAACAATCGCGCTCTTTTTTTTTTTTTTAATGTTAATATTCATTAGTGTTTGCGACGATCGGATCGCGCATTTAACGTGGAATCGGTGCTAATTGTTATTCCGTTTTTTCTCTCTTTCTCTCTTTGCAGTGACCGTGGCACCGCCGCCACAACGTCCCTGGATTCCTTTAGCGAGGCCAAATCGAACCAGGGGTGCATGTAAGTAGCATATTATGGTTATAAAGTTGGAGTCTTATTAAATGAGCTGGTAGATAGTCGGACAGCGGTGTGTGCGATTTGCGCACGTATAGAATTCAATTTATGCGTGAAGGGTTGACGTGAGTGAGATTACTACACTCGGAAAAATCTTCACGTCCCATTTTTGTGCAAGATTACGTAACTTATCTATAGTATTTGGAAAATCTCGAAGACGTTAGTAAGATTCACTTGCATTACATGCCATACTCATTCATTATTCAGGAACAAGTAAGAACAAATTAGCGATTTTAGTGAGGTTATGTTCGAGTAGAAGCAAATTACACATTTCCGCGTATCGAGATTTTCAGGTATAAAACAGAAAACATTAATGGAACATAATTGCTTTCAAAGGCTGTACTCGAAAAAAATGCAACACATTCTTTTGTGTATAACTTTTTTTACATGGGTAAATTTTGGACTTAATCATGTTGACATTGGGAAAATTTCTTCACAATCTGTCAAGTGGTTATCGATATGGCTTTCAAGCAAGAAGTGCTTCAAAAAAAAAAATTATAGGCGCAGTCGTGTAAAATCCAGGCGAGGCCCACAGGTGAATCGCAAAACAGTTGGGAATCGACAATTCCTTTAAAACTGTTCAAGGAGACCTAGAAGACCCAGCGCACAGTGGGCAAGAACTGATGAAAACTAAAGACAAAATCTGTAACATATGTTGCTTTTGAGCGCGGCTTGTAAACAAGGCCATTTCAACGTGGAAATTGTCTAGGGAATCGGATGGAACTAGTTTCAATCACCGCACGAATATGGTTGTGGAGTTATAGAGCTTGTTTTACCCCACCGCACCCTAAATTCTTGAATAATTTATAGAAATCTTTGCACGGAGAGGTTCAAGATCAACCAAATAGTGGTAGTCCCATGAGAATATTCCTGGAGAATCGAATCGAATGTTTCAACCACCGCACGGCTCTGTGAACGACGATATGGCTGGTTCACCCCGCTTCCCTTTTATTTTTAAATAATTTAAAGATATCTTTGCACGGGAAGGCTCAAGATCAAAAAAATAGTGCTAATCCCGTGTGAAATTTTAGGCAAAAACATGAATTAGTCAGAACTAATATAAGCTTCTAAAAACTGAACGAACTCTGGAAAAAAAAATCTGAATTACTGTGAACTGAGGAATATCTATAAAGATTAGAAGGGCATATAATGAACTTGACCGACGTTGATTAAGCTCTACAGAAGTTGAATAATCTTATTGGAAGTATCAAGATAATCATGAAGTTTATCTTTCTCTCTCTTTTGAGAAGAAAAGTGGTGGAACTTGAGAGAAGTCCATTGAATTGCCGAAATATTCTCAATGTTTCTGGAAACTTGGATTGAAAAAGTTTGCTGATGATCCATGGATTCGAAACAATTCTCTGGAAATTAACGGGCATTTGAAAAGCAGATTTAGCCAGAATATCACAAATATTTGAATAATTGCCGAGACAATCTGGGAAGATGGTCGATTTGTAAAACTTTTGATAAGTTGGTGAAATATCTGTGAAATAATTTGCATCTCCAACATGTAGTTGAACCTTACAAGAATTTTTAGAATCTCCAAGATTATGATACGGTGGAAATTCCAATAAATTGGTTGAACAGTAAAAAAGTAGTTGATTTTTTGATTCTCGTTTTGATTCGGTACGCAAAATTGTCAAGTTGAAAGAAGTTTAAGTTCTTCCTAAAAACTTAAGTACCCTGAGCACCTGGGATGCTCCTTGAACAACTGGAAAGTATTTGTTGAGATCCCTGAATTTCTAGCAAGCTTCATAATCTTATGGAAAAATTCTTGGAATATTTCCTACATTTTTGAGAATGCTCGAAAAATCCGTAGAAGTCCTGCATTTCTGGATCATTTTCTGAAATTCTGGGAAGTTCCCCGATCTTTGGGAAAGTTCTCTGAAATTTTTGAAAGATTCCTGGACTTCTGAGATTTTTTTTGAATATCCGGGAAGTACCCTGAGCATCTTGGAAGTTGTTTGAACTTTTGGGAAATTCTCTGAGTTTTTGGGGCGTTCTGGGAAGTTTTCTGAATTTCTGGGAAGTACCCTGAACTTCAAGGAAGTCCCTTGAACTCTTTCAAGTTTCCTGAACTTCTGAAAAGTTCTCTTTACTTTTGGGAAGTTTCATGAACTTCGGAGAAGTTCTATGGACCTCTAGAAAGATCCACAAACTTTTCAAAAGCTTTATGAATTTCCGGAAAGTTCTCTGATCTTTTGGAATATGACAAGTTTCCTGAACTTTTGGTAAGTTCCCTGAAATACTGGAAAGTTCCCTGAACATATTGGGTAGTGCTATGAACTTCTGAGAAATGCCAAAAATAAATCTGGTTAATTTTCTGAACTTCTGGGAAGCTCCTTGAATTTCTGGAGAGTTGCATGAATTTCTCGGAAGAACCCTTAACTTTTGGGAAGTTCTCAGAACTCATGAAAAGCTTCCTGCATGTATAGAAAAAAGTTACTAAATTGCTGTGAAGAAACATTACTTTCTGGGAAGTTCACTGATTTTCTGGAAAATTTCCTGATTTTCTGGGATGTTTCCTAAATATCGGAGAATTGCAAAACTTCTGGGAAGTTTCCTGTACTTCTTAGAAGTATTCTAAGCTTTTGATAAATTCCCCGAGTATCTGCTTTATGAACTTTGGGAAGCATTGTCGTTCATCAGGTTCTTCACCTCTTCTGGTGTTGGGGGACGCAAATACTGTAACTTTTTGTAACGGGCTCAGGCCGACTTTTCCAGCTGCATCACAACCTAGCTGGCAAAAGTCATCAGATGGACTCTAAGTGTCGCATAATATTCAAGAACATTTTCTTTGGCATCCGGAAACGACGCAGAAAGTGCTTGTTGACGTAGGCTGGTGTGTCACTAAAGTAGTCCTGGAACAGCTTCTGATGACCGAAACAAAAATCACAGGATGCTTGTATGCTCCGTGTGCATTGAAAACCTTTTAAAGATTATCCTCTCAACCACCTTACCCGTAGTATCTAACAGGCATATCGGTCTATACGCCGATGGATCACCTAGTAGCTTTCCTGTATTTGGAAGTAATACTAAAGTCTGTCGCGTCCAGGCATCTCGGAAGTCACTTGCGTCCAGGCGTCTTTCCAATACTACCATGGACATTTCGGGACCCATCAAAATAGCCGTCTCAATGGCCAGGTTCGGTATACCATCTGGGCCTGGTGACCTGTTCACCTTAAGCGGCTTTGCTTTCACAATGATTGTGGTTGTGGATGTTTGGCGTGTTTCACAACCATCCTTCCACTGCCATGACAGCGTTCTGGTCTGGGATACTGGAACGCTGGTAGTGGGACAAGTCTCTCGGTTCATAGCGCGGAAAAAGTTTCCCAATGACATCCTGCAGCAGCACGGTATGAGCCGCCGATCTCTTGGTTTTGGCGATTACCACCACCACGTGGGTCCACATTGGATTTCATACACAAATCTTTGCTGCTGCAAGGCTTCTGGTTTTTAACTCCTTCTGTGACCAGCGCTCCGTGCTTTCGGCGTCTGACCAGACTCTCTGCATCCTACGACATGCGCGGAGGCATGTTTTCTGGAGGTCGGTGATCAGCTCTGTCCTCCAGTACAGCGATGACCTCCCATTTCTAGGTTTGACCTTCCTAGGCATGGTTACGTCGTACACACGTGATAGTATTTCGCTCATATTTCGCTCCCGGTCAAGCGCTTCTTTGAATACTTCCAAATACTAATTTGGACCTACCAGCAACTCAGTTGCCGGCGGGGATGCGATATGGATCGGATCCAATGCCGACACGTGAACTGCCTGACACAATAGTTGCTGACCTGCCTCACAGTGGTTCAGGTTTAGTTGGGTTACCTACACTGCGATAAGGTTTTAGATTTACCTACACAGGCAATTAGGGACTCCCGGGACCTGCTTTTCATCTGGTTTCTCAGAACACGTCAGACATCTGGAGGGCTATTTGCAGTCCCGGATCTTGTGCCCTATACTTCCGCACTTTCTACACATTCCGCTTCTGTCCGGGCATTAGCATTCCCAGCACATATGTCCGCTCTCAAGACATCTTAAGCATGCCTTCGGCGGATGGTGCACTTTTAGAGTCGAGTCCGCTTTGGCTACTGACAGCCGCATTATGGCCACTTGGATTGCATTGAGCCTTGATGACCGTGGAGATTTCGCTAGCTTTCGTGATCTCGTTTAGGTTCTTACACTGGAGAGTCACTTGCGTGGCTAGGGCACGCACCGCCACACCTCCAGGCTTGGTTCGCTAACTTCTTATAAGTCGGGCCCTTAAGCTTGGTGTCCCTCTTTAGCTCGAGGATCATCTCGCCCATGCGGGTACGGTGTATACTTCGCACGTCTGCGCCCAGACCCACAAGTTTCGCGTCTCCGCGCATCGTTTTTAAGACCGCAGATTACTTGAAATCTGCGGTTTTCAAGATAAGAGCGTGAAGATGGTTTCGCTTCCGAGTCACTTTACGCCTTTTATTTTTGCTTTTTTTTCGGACTTCCTTTCAGGGGATTTCCTTACTCCTTTGCGGGTTGTCTTGTGCTGGTGCTTGGGCCGACCCTGGCGCTTGAAACTCTGTTCACGTTTGAGCTGGGCTCCGACGCCACGTTTGCGTATGTCTTTGGGCCAACAGGGCCCTTGGCATCCATCCGCTTCTTTGAAGCGCCAGGTGCCACTTCCACAGGAAATTGTCTCCCCCGCTTGGACCTCGTGTGATCTCCAATCTTTCTAACCTTCTCTCCGCAGCGACTAGCCTAGTCATGGCTTGTCTTCCAACTCATTCCGCTCTTTACACGCAGGCTGTACGGTCCTACGAAGATTCAGAAAGCGTTGTTCCAGGTCCTTACGGATATTGCTACGAGGCGACGTGAAGTCGATGATAGCATTCAGCTGATCAGAGACCTCAACCACTTTGGGGACTGTATGTCGCGTCCTTTCAATTGCCCGGGGTACTCCTGGCCCATTCATTGTCTCGCCAATTTTTGTCGTTGGTGTCTGATGCGCCGCCGTATCCCACCTTCCGGCTAGGTGGGGATCTAACCAGGCCATTTTTAGCGAACGGATTCGCCTGCTTTTGGGGTTTTGTGATGATCGAGGCTCCTTAAACCTCCATGCTGTTGGGTCTCCCTTCAGCCGCTATGCAAACCCACGTGAAGTAGTCGCTATAATGATCCCGCAAGGACACAATGACACGGTGCTTCATGAGGATACAGTGTTTTCAGAGTCAGATCAACGCAAGTCAGGTATGGACATCTGAGAGTTTTAATGAGACGAAGACAGTCTGTGCCATGGGAACCTCGCCATATCATGTCGGTGTCACCCGCCAGTACTCAGAGAAACGACATAGGGGCCAGTTCGAAATCGATAGTACCGTATCGCGCTTTTCCGTACTTTCCAATGAAACTTACAGGATTTAAACAATACATTAAGAATTGAAATTACCCAATGTTGCAAACATTTTACCCCAAAGTAAAAAAAACTTGTTAGCGTAGGTTGCAATTCGAACGTGGAAAACCTTTATTTGTATGATGTAGAAGGAGATGTTCGCTCACCATCATGAGGCACCAAGAGTGAACAACAATGTTTTTGGCTAGAATGAAAGATATGAAGAGAAAGTTTTGATAGTTCCGCTAGTGTGCGACAGGCTTGGAAATGTAACAGATGTTTTAGGAAAATTGAGCGAAAAGGGCATGTGTACTTTATTTGTAGTTGCAATGAGTATGATTATATCAGAATCTTAAACAAGATGTGTTTAGAAATTCCACGGTAATTTTCTAAGAATCCCATTTCATGTTGGATTTGTTACAACACTATTTAAAAATATTCGTAAACATCTCGCTTAGTATTGCAATGTCCATTATTTCGGGATGAATAATGCGCTTAAAATCCCGTGTAGAATTTGTTTAATTTTCATGAAATATTCGCTCAAAACCCAAAATAAAAAATTGACGTTTCGATAATTATGTGATTATAATTTAGATCAATATTTGCAAAGAATCCAACACAGAATTAGTTCAGAATTTTGAGTTATATTCAAAACTTGCTCGATCCAAGTGATCGAAGATACTTATCAGGAATCAAACAAAAGCTGAAGATCATAGAATCAAACTCAAATTGCGATTTAACGCAGAATCCTGATCAAAATTCGCTCAGAATTCTAAGCGAATTATATGGAACTACAATCTCTCACAGGATTTGCTCAAATTTCCCAAACAATTTGCTCAGAATCTCGAATAGCATTAATTCAAAAATCTGAGAAACATTTCTTTCATAAAAGGTTTAAGTGGTCTACATTTCCTCCCTCCCAGTGGTTCTGAAATAATTAAAAATCACTCTTTACTTTTCAAGTTTTGAATATTACCGTACATGATTGGCATTCAACAAGAGTAATGACGAATTTGCAAAAAATGTCTTTTTAAAGGACTAACGACTGCATTAGTGTTAGATAAGATTAGATTTGATACGAAATCCTGAAGTTCTAAGCAAGACTCTATCAGCATTTGAAAAATTACTTATGGACAATTTTTCATCTAATTTGGTTTTCAAATCCATATACGATCACCGTGAAGGCTACCGAATTCTACATGTTCTACAAGGCTACATGCTGATAGAAAATTATCTGCTTCTGCCAAATTTCATCATAGATCGTTACTCGCATTGGGAGAATACAAAAAACAACAATCAAAGTGTCTCAATTATGTCTAAACAATCAAGATACCAAGTATGATTTGTATAGATGATGATCATGATAATTATGTAATACTACCATCTGTTGTAGCAATGTAACTTTCCATAGCAGTGGAACAATCTGGAAAACGATTTGATCAGGATCCTATTGTTGTTTGTGATCATCAAGGTCCTGTATGAAGGGCCATAAACGTTTGAGCGAAACCCGCGAATTCAGGGAAGAGAATCTCCTTCCTGCACTAGAATCGATCCCTCGATTGACGGTGGGGTCGAAGAGCCTGCCTTCGTTCCGTGAAATATTAACAATAGGGAGGCAGTCTCATGTTCCCTATACAAATCGTTTCATTTGGGTGCCCTGGCGGTCCACAGTGGTCGGAAAAGCCTTTTTTCAGGGCGAAATTAATAACTCCTAAGGGTTACTTTTCCGAATCATTGTGTCTTCTACAAAGTTGTATCTGAACAAGTTGTCCATCTTGTGGTGATAATTTGGTAGTTCCAAACTAGCTATTTTGCTGGTGTACATTAGGGTGTCCCTAAAAAATCAGTTGTTTTATTCTAACTTTTTAGTTTCAATTCTTAGGAAAAAATAATCTTGGAGCAAAGCGTAGAGAAAAATATGGTACAAGTTTTTGCTGAACTAAGTGTATAAGTATATTTTATTGTTTAAAAGTTAGGGGTAATTTTAACGAAAAAAATGGCTGATTTTAAGCAGTCCCCGCTTGTGTGCCCCAGAAGTACCCGGGCTCATTTATATAGCATTATGTTCCTTGATACCCATTAAAACAAAAAATTGATGATTTTTTGGCCAATTCTCGCCTAAACAATCATAAGGGCGAAAAGAAAAAACGCATTTTTTTAGCTAAAATTACTCGTAACTTTTGAATCACAAGCAGTATTAAAAAACTTTGTGGAGCAAAAATGTGCGCTATAACGGTTTCTATATTTTGATTGAAGATCACTTAATCCTAAAATGAGAAACAAAAAAGTTATAATGAAAAAACTCGTTTTAAAGAGACACCCTGATATAAAGCAGAAAAATAGCTCTATCATGGTCGAATGAAGAGATAGAAAAATGGTGTCTGAAACAAAGTTGCTTGAAATTATATTCCCTACAAACTTGCTTTTGATATCACCCTTCTATTGTGTTTCGTTCAAAAGTTAGCAACAGTAAAAGTTCAAAAGTTGGGAACTACCAAATTATCACCACAAGATGGACAACTTGTTCAGATACAACTTTGTAGAAGACACCATGATTCGGAAACGTAACCCTTAGGAGTTATTAATTTCGCCCTAAAAAAAGGCTTTTCCGACCACTGTGCGGTCCCTCCCTCTCCCCGTTATATGTTATTTAATATTTAGTATATTTTGTACACAAAAAAATAAGATCATAAAAACAAAAATGCTACATCCCAAGTAGCACACTACGATCATAATTAGTTGTAGTTACTTGATTATGACTTAGCAAGTCATATTAATGTTATATCAACCAAATGGCAACAAGTGTGCTTCTAGGGATTTCAAACTTGAATGATGTACATGAAGTCAATACGGGAACATAATATGCCTATGTATAAAATAAATCTGATATTCACGGGATTGTTACTGAAAAAAAAGGATAAGATATGTAGTAATATCTTACCAGTCCTGGAAAAGTTGAAAACAGAATAGACCATTCCTAATTTCAAATTTCGATGAAAGATATAATTTTATTAGTCATGTTGTTGAAATTCATCTTTATACCGTTCTAGTTACATTTCAAAGAAGAACATTCGCTTGAAAATCTGGTCAGAATTCGCATAGAATCCGGAGTAGTATTTTCCTGAAAATACATTGAAAACGTCATGCTCAAAATCCTCAGCAATTCTCTCAAATCTTGAACCAGATTAGCTTATAATTCTGTGCAACGTTTAAAATTCCTAAATCTGCTTAATTGCTGAAATTCGCTCAGATTCTCTAACAAGATAAGAGTTTTAAGATACATTCGATCAGATTTCCAAAATTCTGAGTTCGATAATTCCAACACCTGGATTAAGGGTCGTTGAAACTGCATTTACTGCGAAAAATTCTATCAAAATCTCAAGTCAAATTTGATCATCCTCTTGAGGTCATAATCCCGAACAAGACGCATACAAAATATTTGTTCTTAGTCAGCATCTTGGGCCGCATTTCGACTTTAAAATCGAATGAAATTGTTCGAATGGAGCATTTGAAATATCATACCCGAATCGAACATTTTCGTTCGATTTACGATCCGGAACTAGGCCCCTCTGTCTGGCGAAGATGTAATTTTCGAACCAATATCGTCAATAGTTGTCAATATCGAACTAGTTTTACTGTATATTTCAGCGGGGAAATGATGATTACTAAGATAGCCGTTATCGTTTCCATGCATTGTTGTTTCGAGAAAGTCATGTACAGGCCATGTGCGAACTTTTTTTTCGGTTCGGAACACCCTCTCTTTCGTTGGTATTACTGTCCCTTTTTTTCTCACGGAAAAGTTACTAAATTTTTGAGTTGATAATTTTTTTACGAAAATTGATTAACATTTTCGTGTGAAAAAAAAGACAGGAATACAGTTTTACTCACTCACTGAGTAGAATGAAACGGGAGTGCACACCGTCAGAATCCCTTGCATTCGAATGCAACGCTTGCTTTTAGAAGTTTTAAATTCAACGTCAAGAAACGAACCTGAATCTCAGCTAACTGTATTCTCTATGATTGAATGTATTCTAGTACTGCAGCAAATCTTCCAGTGTATCCAGTCTCATATAAATTAAAGTTCTAACATTTACCATCGCACGAATTCCATTTCAGGCATATTCACCGTCATGTGCTATAACGTGCTGTGCGATAAGTACGCCACCAGACAGATGTACGGCTACTGTCCCAGCTGGGCGCTGAGTTGGGAGTATCGGAAAAAGGTATACACAACCTCTAACCTCTAAGCTCCCGTTGCCTCGCGACAACTAACCACCTTTCTTCGCATACTCCGCAGGCAATCCTGGACGAGATCCGGCACTACTCGGCCGACATCATCAGCCTGCAGGAGGTCGAGACGGACCAGTTCTTCAACTTTTTCAAACCGGAGCTGAAGAACGACGGCTACGAGGGCATCTTTTCGCCCAAGTCCCGGGCCAAGACCATGTCCGAGTCGGATCGGAAGTACGTCGACGGGTGTGCAATCTTCTTCCGGTCGTCCAAGTAAGTGCCAGCAACCTGTTGTGAGCATGAGGATGGTGTAGATGATATTTTGTTGTTCCGTTCTAGGTTCTCCCTCATCAAAGAAAGCCTGATCGAATTTAACCAGCTGGCGATGGCGAACTCAGAAGGGTCGGACCACATGCTTAATCGGGTAATGCCCAAGGACAACATCGGGCTGGCGGCGCTGCTTAAAGTGAAGGAAAGTGCATGGGAAGGCGTTCCGCCGGAGCAGGCTGCATCCTCGCAGCCTATTCTGGTGTGTACGGCGCACATCCACTGGGATCCGGAGTTTTGTGACGTCAAGCTCATCCAGACGATGATGCTGAGCAACGAACTGAAAACGATGCTGGACGAAGCCGGTCACAGCTTCCGACCGGGACACAAGTTCGACGTAAACAACGTGCAGCTGGTGCTGTGCGGTGACTTCAACTCGCTGCCGGACTCCGGGGTTATCGAGTTTCTCAGTGCTGGACGTGTATCAATGGACCATCAAGATTTCAAAGAGCTGGGCTACAAATCCTGCCTGCAGCGTATATCAAATTGTGATACACCAAATGAATTTACTCATTCCTTTAAGCTAGCGTCTGCGTACAGTGAAGATATAATGCCATATACAAATTATACATTCGATTTTAAAGGTATTATTGATTATGTATTTTACTCGAAGCAAGGTATGATCCCACTCGGACTGCTCGGTCCCATCTCGGCCGACTGGTTGCGGGAGAACAAGGTGGTCGGTTGTCCTCATCCGCACATACCTTCGGATCACTTCCCACTGCTAGTGGAGCTGGAGCTGATTCACCTGAGTAGTACTCAGCCCCCCAACGGACTCATTGGCCGGAGGTAGCAATAAAACTCACGCCCGACCAGCAACAGTAAAGCAGCAACACGAGCAACCACAACAAACAAAAAACAATAAGAATCATCATCACTCAATAGCAGCGACTAGTAGACGTAATGGTAACAGTAGAAGCAGACGCAACAACAACATCAACAAATCTACCCACAGTAAAGCTCACAGCACCGCTGGCGACATCAAGGGTGGCCTGGAAGATGGCTCACATGTGGCTACCACCTCTGGAACCACCTTCAACAACAATTTGACCTTGACGACCAGGAATAATACAATGGCATTGACCACTAGCAGCAGCAAACAAGAAGGCAGTGCAACTACAGTGGCACGCAATCAACATCAACCACCCCACTTTCACCACCTTCATCATGTTTGGAAAGGCAAGGCTGCTGCCGCTTCGGCTAAGTACACTAGAGAGATCATCAACAATAGCCATCAACAGTAACCCAAAGCCAAACGACAAACTCTAGAACCCACCCCGCCTGAAATTTATAACTAGGTATCAAATCAACTAACACCCACAAAAGACAGAGAGGTTTGAATCTCAGCTAAAGAACAATCGATGAATGAACGAACAAACGATGAAGAGAAGAATAATCAAAAGAGAATAAGGCCATGGAGACGCCTATTGTTTTTAGGAAACCAAAAAGTGCAACCAATTCCCGATTATGTAGAGACCGTAATAAGTAATGTTTTTTTTTCTCTGTGTTTGTGTGTATCTTCCATCCACACATTGGTCACTGGAATCGTTTTGTGATATTTATTTTTTACTTAGGATTTTTTTACTCGTTTATGAATTATGTACACCTACCAAAAAAAAAATGCAAACAAAAGCAAACAGAACCGTCACAAAATTGCAACCAAAAACTTAGCAAAACAGATAACGGAAGCACGCATTCATCGATTAATAAATCACGTAAATTAGTACAGCCGGGACTCGAACCCTGATTAACCGCAGCAATAGAATCAGCTTCATTCTAGTACTACACTGGAAGGTGGTGCCGCGCGCCCTGCCTGTCGACATGGAAATCAAACAGGCGCATCAATGTATATGTGTGGTTAGTCATTTAAATTGAGATTCACAATCATTGCAGCAGGAAAGGAAGAAGAAAGGAGATAAAAATCAAGCCAAGGAAATGATAATTGAAAAAAGAACGCCGTTTTTTTTTGTGAAAAAGAAATCATAATATTTTTTTTGTTCCGTTTTGTTCGTCGCACTATTTAGTAGGGGAAAAAAGCTTTACTCATTGTGTTTTTAATTTTAGTCCTGTAATGAAATTGTATCCGATCCACTCACACACCGCCGCCGTTGCAGCACCACTCGCGGGGATCCGATTGTTTGGATATTATTTTCTATTTTCGTTGGAATAGGCAAAGTATTCTATCATCGGGCAGAGAGCTATAGCTTGTAAGGTTTGAAACACTTTGTAAATTTATGCTACCAAAAAAAGAAAGGAAGAAAACGCAAATATATAGGAAGAATAATTACATCGACTATAATCCGATTCAGACACTGAAATCCACGGATTCTGTTCGCTAGGTGAAGGATGTTTGTTTTTGGGGGTAGAAGAAAAATCGCTCAATCTCTCTCGCTCTGTAGCTCTGTTTAATTCGACATGGGGTTTTCATAAGGGCCAATGTCGCAAACGTAAACAATGGCTTCTTTCGCAAATTTCTCGAGAATGCTAACTTAATTATAGTGAATTCCCACGATGATTGTGGAGAAGAGGAGTTCCCCTTTACAATAGAAGTCGTAGTTTACTCGAGCGAGTTTACGTTTTCATGAAATTTGCGGAAGAAACCATTGTTTACGTTTGCGACTCCATGTCGAATTGTTTGGTGACGTCGTCTCTTTGATGTGACTTAAATTTCAAATTGGATGATCGCGTTTAAATTTGAATCGCCGTCATTCTTTCTCTTAGGCAGGGTTGCAGCTTATCATTTTCGACTCAGGCATATTCGTTGGCCAATATCTCCTTTCAGAGGGTCGATTTGATAATATGATGTATGATGAACTTGTAGTGCATGAGTAGACCTACAACTTTGTCTAATAGTACATTGCTCTAACTCCTATATCTTCGACATGAGAGCGTATATTTACAGTGATCTTCACGATGATAATCGCGTGATCTTCACCGAGAATATCATCGCGAAGATCACTGCGAATATACGCTCTTATTCCTCAGATATAAGAGATAGAGCTATGTATTGTTAGACCAAGTTGTAGGTCTACTCAAGCACCATAAGTTCATCATACATTATATTTTGAAATTGAGCTTCTGAGAAGAGCTATCGGCAAATGAATATGGATAAGTCAAAAATGATAAGCCGCAACCTTGCTCTTAGGTGTATTTTTTACTTTCACTGCCACGGGGAGAAAAAATTAGACCAGAGTGAATTCTCAATTCGAATAAATTTTTGTTATTGTTTTCTTAGCAAGTTTTTGAACTACCAAATAGTTCCATGGGCGTGAACTGAACAAACTGGAGAAAAACGATATTTCTATTGAATTTTAGGTGCATAATTCGCTCCATTCCTACACACCGCTAAAAAGATAGTAAACTGTAGTGGTTTTTTCTCTCTAGTAACCAGCTAAATTACTTGAACAATATTCACTAAAATGAAATATTTTCTTAATTATTTTCTAGGCATAACGTCATTTATAACATTCCCAGATATACAATATCCTTCCAACGTTCTCGGTTCATGGCTTCTCCTTTCCTATCCCGTACTTCACTTTGTGCTTCTTAGATCTTGCTCCACAATCGTGCTCATTGAGCCCCTTCCATAGCAAATCATTTGTTGCAAATCAGTTAAAATTACTTCAATGTGACTGAATTAAGTCACAATCAAGTTACTGTAACCAACCATGACGGTTTTGTGTTGCTTGAATCGTCGCCTTCAGCCTATCGGACTTCCATCAAGATTGTTGTCCGGCATTCTCGTCCCAGCGTCTGCATCCAGATTTGACCACCTGACGAATACTGGGTTCGCCAGCGAGTTGCATCCCATCTTCAGACTCCGTCTTCCTGAGCTATGCCAAAGATGGTTCTTAACACCCGTCGCTCAAAAACACCGAGTGCTTGACACTCCTCCTCAAACATTGTCCACGTATCATGTCCGTAGAGAAAAACAAGTCTTATTAGCGTTTTGTTCAGAATACACCCCGTAGAAGGCATGACATCCAACGATAATACAAGACCGCATCACACTACAGTAACAAGGGAGCCGAGATAGACAAATGAACGCGATAGCCCGGTATCCGCACACAGCACTGGGTTCCATCCATCGTAGCCTTGATTATTCAAGAGCCAGCTCTCGAAAAGTCGTTCTCATCCACGATCTTCGATAGCCCCCTTTAGTTACCTGTTACCAACTTTGAAGTCGAAGAATGGGTTATGCGTAGGGACTTAATATTCAGAGCAGTTTTGGATAATCTGCCGCAAAGCGAATATTTGGTCCGTTGTAGACCGTCCTTTGATGAAGCTGGCCTGATAACTTCTCACGAAACTAGTCCACTGGAAGATGGTTTGGGATAGTACTAGATAGGAAGCATAAGTGCCCATGCTGCGTTCTTCTCTTCCAACACTTGCTGACATTTTGTCGGTGTTCTAACAGTAGTGGAGAGGGACTTCACTCGCCGTTTTCCGAAAGCTGTTCACTACGTAGAATTTCGGAAGCAACTTAACCGTCACTAGCTAGTGGTCTGAAAAGATGTTGGTGCCTCGATAGGTTCTGACGTCGGTGATGTCTGAGAAGTGCTGACCATTTATCAAAAAGTGATTCCGTTCAGTTTGATGATCTTCAGGAGTTCCGATGTGGGAGGCTGTACTTGAAGAAGGTCGATACATCGAAGGCCGTTGTCGTTGGTCAACTGGTGTGCGTTGATATTTCCAATCACTGGTTTATATTCCTCCTCACGGCCAACGTTGAAATCCCCAATGCTAATCTTAATGTCATGGTTTAGTCAGCGGTCGTTTTCACGTTTCAGATGGGCGTAAAGACTATATCGAAAATAAGTTACCTACATTTTTTTCTTTCAAATCGTATAAAAAAATGATGTTTTATTCAAACAAATGGCTGATTCTCTACTGTACGGGATTGAACTTGAAGATTATGAAGACCGGATGAAATTGATATTATTCTTTCACGAATTTGCGAATTTCTGATAGAACATTTTTCATCATGTTCCGGACAAGTGTTGCATCACTTCTTTTGGACGCCTTAATCCAATTTTTTTGAGTTCCTGCATATTTTCAGCTGCTCTACACGGCAGGACCATCTGACTCAATTTTTGATCGTTTTTGACTCACGTTCATCAAAAATGAGCCACTCATTTATGAGTAAATGTGACTGGGATCGGCAAGTCGACATATTTAAAACACCAATCTGATTTAAATCAGTGGCTTAGATATGTCGACCTGTCAATTCTAGTCACATTTACTCAAATATGAGTGACTCCACTTTTGACGAAAGTGAGTCTAAAACGATTAAAATTGACTTAAATTGTCCCGCAGTGTATCGGTCTTTTGAAGACCCTCCTCACAATCGCACAACAGCGTTCGATGGGCTTAAGTTCAGCGCAATTTGGCGGATTGATGTCTTTCCCAACGAAATCCATACCCTTTTCCGTGAGCCAATTGAGGGCTGTTTTGGCGTAATGCGCCAACGCAAAATCCGGCCAAAACAGTGGAGGAATACTATGCTCCTGATATAAAGACAGCAACCTCTTTTATTGACTCTTCGATCGATAGATTTCCACATTGATTGTTCCGGTAGTTTGAAAAATGATAGAAATCAATTTTCAGGAACATACATTGCTTGCCATACCAGCACTTTTCGACCCAGCTTCTCCACGATGGCAGTGTTATTATGTTGGCCTGGAAGGGGTTTTGAGTCCTCTTTAAAATTGGTCTCGTCGTCCATCAAAATACATGCATAACTGAAAAACTCACGAATACAAATTTCCGGGCCTTTGTTGCTGCGCGTTACTTCTGTTCTGCTCTTTGTTTGGCGATATTTTGCTTCTTGTAGGTCTTTAGGTTGTTCCGTTTCTTGATACGTTGAATAATTCTGACGCAGGTTCCCGCTTTATTGGTCATATCACGTATCGACATTGATTTGTTCTTCCGAATTAGAACTACACACTCAATTTACCTCGGCAAAATGTCCAACAGCCGATCAACTCGGCAGTTACTTTTGCTGAAATCCCTGTGTAATGTTTGTTTGTTATCTGAGTATCGGTAAAATTTTAATTTGTTAGCCGAATCTCGGTAATTTATTCACTGAATTTCAGTAAATTGAAATTCCGAAATGATCGGCTGTTGGATTCTCGGCGAAAAAAACTAAGTGTGTACCACTGTCTAGTCCAGTTAAGGGTTGAAAGATCAGACGGGTTTTCTGCCTCTTCCTGGTTGTTTATCCTAAGAACAGTTTTACCCAAACTTGGATTTTACTCTCGCTTGATGAATTCCAAAGCGCTTCGTAAATTTTCGCATCCCCGCCCCCTTTACGAAGCCATGGTCTTAAATTTCACGTCTTTTTCAAAGAAGAATATAAACCGTGCAAACTAGTAAAAAAAACGATGATAGTCAAACACACAGCATGCTATGATGAACACATTGAACCGTCACAAATAGCACCACATGGATAGCTTATTTCCGATACATTCCTGAGAACTCTTCTTTGATATCATCAGTACTTCATAGGCGAGAGCTATGCACCTGCTGTAGCGATACGATGTCGAACTTACGCCTCTTCAATTCGTCGGAAAGCACGCGAGTACTTCCAATGCCGATTGTTCCGGCTCGGAGCTCTGCCTAGTGTATTATTCGTTGCTTTTGTTATCGATGTTAGCTCGCAGGGCCTACGTCAAACCTCACTATCTTGCAGGAGGACCGTCGTTAGGGCCTTTTCATAAACCACGTAGACAAATTTTTGAAAATCTCAGACCCCCTTCCTTCCTCTTAGAATGTTCTCCATACAATTTTTTGAAATTTTGTATGGAGTGTAGAGTTTGGTCTACCCCCCCCCCCCCCTCACCACAGAAAAGTCTACGTGGTTTATGAATAGCCCCTAATGTTGCTGTTTAATAGTCCCAAGAACCACCAGGACATTCGGCTTTTGTATTTAGAGTCCTAGACGGTAGCTCAGCCGGGGCTGCAGACGCTGCTTTGAGCCGTTCCTGATCAGAAAGCAGACACTCGTTTGTAGTTCATTTAGCGTTACCCAGGCTGTTCCACGGAGAGGCAAATAACTACCTTAACTACCCTACCATACGGGATCAAGTCCCTATCACTTCGAAGTTTTCGGAGCAAAAATCTCAAATTCTATGTGTACTTCAGGCGTCAAGTTTTCAAGAATCGTTTGCTCAACTGGAGCATCCATTGGTTAGTAATTTGAGCGTTGGTTGTTTTGTTGTGTTAAAGATTTTTAGTCTCAAAAATCGGGAAGTGATAACTAACCTAACCTATAAATCATATGCAAAAAGGACTCCCTCCAGTTTCACCTGAAGGCTCAAAAACCAAAATGATACACAATCATCATTATCGTTTACAAAATTTTCGGTGATTTTAGAAAGGTGTCTAAACATCTACTTATTTTACCAAACATCTCGACACGTTTACGGGTTGTTTCATGAAATTCTCCGTAATTTCATTTATCAATCTCGCTGCAGATTTTTCCTAAATTCGTGTGTCAATGATGGTGTAATGAAAGTACCGAAAGTTTTCTGTTGTGAAGCGAACGTCGACAACATATTTTGACATGCCACATCCAGTTCAGCAGTGCTCAGATAGGCAAGGTGACTCCAATATCTCAGGTGGTCTGATTTCTTCAGTTGGTGAGGAAGACGGGTCGAGTAGCATGAGATTTAGCAGTGGAGCGAAAGAGTAAAGAATGCTCAATAGTGTATGACGCACATAATGACAGTTGTTGATATTTTCCTAGGATTGAAGAGTATATATTAATGTAAACGGTATTGGCTAAACGTTTGGTTTACATACATTAGCACGTGCACTTTTTCCCCGAAATATTGGTAAACAAACCTTGCGGCCTGACGGTTCATATCTCTATGCCATAGAACATAGGCCTGGCAGTGTGAAACTAAAAGTATTTTTCTAGTACTCATGGTCGTCTCGGTTGAGCTCGGTTTCTGGAAGGGAACAAGCGATTCGACGTTTGGCTTAGGTCGTTTGATAGCTAATCGATAAGATTTGATCGATTCTTTGTCAAACGGCCTAAGCCAAACGTCAAATAGCTTGCTCCTCAACAGAAATCGAGCTCAACCGAGAGTGCCATTTGTACTCGTAAAATGCTGGATACTCGTTTGGTTTAAAATGGAACTGCGAGTTTAACTTCACAGGCACAGTCGCATAGGTGTAAAGGAGACAACTTCAGTATGCCAGACCTGATTTTACTTGATATGGATCAAACTAGTATGCGTTTAAAGATGGCTGAAATTCTCATATACACTATTGAGACCACCTGAGATATTAGAGTCACCTTGCAGATAGGATTCGTTCACCTTCGTGACTTGAAAAACGATCAACTGTCATTTGATAACTCGTTGTCTTCTTTTCCTGTATCTCCAGGATGGGTGAAAAAAAAACACCCATTTCTGAGTACTTTCATTGCTCCGTGTGTTTTTCAAACCCCTCCTTTAGGGCATTTTCAACGGTGGTCCAAATCGTGGTTTGAATTTATTTTTTCAGACCAAATTCAAAAACATCGCTGCACCGGTGTTGTAAATTTTGTCTTATACTGGATCTATTTTGCCTCGCTACATTCTGCTTGATAATACCAGTTGATGAGTAAAATTTCAGCTTTAGCTTTTGAGCCAAAAAGTGGCCGTGTTTGCCGCGGGTGATGCTGGCGCCGGACAGAAAGTGGTGTTGCTTGCCACGAATGCTGATCATTACCTCAAGTTGCTTTCGGTGCCTGCGAATTGTTTTTCTTCTAATTCCTGAATAACAAATGGTTCTCTTAGTTTTTTTTTACAGCGACTTTTCGGAAGTTTTCGGGAAATGCTGACTAGTTTGAAATGGGAAAGCTCCCAGAATTGTGACTGTTTATGACTAATTTGATGACAAATTCGTTTTCAGAATTATATTTCAATTATAAGTATTTAAGTCTTCAAAGTGAACAATCGGTCTATTGATGGATTGGTCATGATTAGCGTTTTAATGAAATGCATGCATTCAAACATTCACCTTAAGTCAAACGAAAAAGCAAGTATTCCTCGTTGTCTGTTGACGACGAACTATTAATCTGAACCGAGCTTGGGACCGATGTGTGCTGACTGAGACAAGAAAATCGTATTTGTTCGGGACCTACTGGTCTTAGAGGTTAGCTCCATATTGCATTTCGGCCAGTCTTTGCTGTCTACGGAGGGTCCGGCAGGTCGCCTTCTACTTGAGCTATCCATCTTGCTTGTTGCACGCCTTTTTTTCTTGTACCCGACGGTTTGTTTTAGAAAATCGTTTCATCTGGATTGTCGTCCGACATTCTTACGACATGCCCAGCCCATCGTAGTAGACCGATTTGTGCGATGTGTACGATTGGAGGTTCCCTCAGCAACTGCTGCAATTCGTGGTTCATTCGTTCTCCACGTTCCGTCTTCCATCTGGCGACTTCCACCGTAGATCGTACGCAGCAAAAAATACACCGTTTCCGTTTCCGTTAAAATACACCAAGGGCGCGTTGGTCCTCCACTAGCAATGTCCACGTTTCGTGGGCGTAGAGAACCACCGGTCTCCGGTCACCGATCGAACTCGTGCTAGGAGGCTAACATTGTCTTCTCGTGAGCCTCTTCCTTTCATGTATTTTGTTCTCAACGAATTAATCACAAGCCCAATTCTAACAGATTTTAGCCTTAAGTCTGATGTACGTGTCCGCCATGGTCTCAAAGAAATGTGCTACAATATCAACGTTGTCGGCGAAGCCAAACAGTTGGACAGACTGCCTGAAGATCGTGCCACTCGTGTCTATCCCAGCTCTTCGGATCACACCCTCCAATGCAATGTTAAACATCTAACACGACAATCCATCACCTTGTCTTAACCCTTTCCGACATTCGAAGGGACTAGAGAGTGTCCCTGATGCGCGGACAACACACATCACTCGACCTTATATCTGTATCCGCTAATTTCTCGAAAGTTGAAGACATTTACCTCAAACTAATAATTTCAACAGGCAGAGAGAGCATTCCTCTTCCTGTCGGTATAAATTACTCTTGTCACAGCGGATTCACCCTTTTGAAATGCTGGCACTTATATTTTCATCTTGATCATTCTAAAATTACTATTCACTATCATTGGCGGGGCGACATCTTTCGGCAGAGCGATAGAGATATGATGTAATGGCACAGAGCACAGACATCCAAGCTAGAGTGCCTTTCGTGTGTAAATTTCTGTAACTGTCATTTTAAAATTACAGCTCGTTGCTGTTAGTTTTGATGATTCGTATGTTGATGGCGCCACTTGCCCGCTTCGTTGATAGTCTGTCAATTTTAGTTTGGGGAAACCTAAACTAGGCGGCGTTGTTTTTTCCAACGGTTTGCTTTTAAAAAATTATACAGTAAATTGAAAACAAAATGGTCGAGCCTGGATGTCTGTTCTCTGTGGTAATGGTTAGGTCCAGAGAGAATAGTAAGCGAGGCGACGAGTGTGATGTCAAAAATAAAAAAAAAACCTTATCAAACTGGTCACAAGCAGCTGATCAAGTCCCTATCACTTCGAAGTTTTCTGAGCCCAAACCTCAAATACTATTAGTTCTTCAGGCATGCAATTTTCAAGAATCGTTGGTCAGCAATCTGAGCGTTGTTTGTTTTATTTTGTTTGTGATTTTGACCTTCAAAAACGTTAAGTGATAATCAACCTAACCTGTAGCTCAAATGGAGAACGTACTTCCTCTCATTTCACCTTCAGTTGCAGTTGCCAAAAGTGATTCAACGTTGATGTTGTCGTTCCGACTATTTTTCTATGCTCGTCTCTCTTACTATTCTATCTGGTTGATTTTATTCGAAACTCCTCAAATCTAATTTAGTAAATCCATAACAAATTCACCACATGTCGGTTGAATCAATAGTTGAATGACTCACGCAGTCCATTTTCAGCCCGGTACGAATCAGAAAAAAAACGAATTTTAAACAGCTAAAAGTTGTTAAAGGTTGCAAAAAGTGAGATACACAAGACAATGAGAAAAATGTGCGCTGTAATTTATTAGAGGTACTCTAGATAGCATCACCATCATTATCATGACGGTTAATCTCCGATCGAGCTGTAGAAAACGAAACAAAGTTAGAACATAACACCGTATGCAAATAATTTGCAGCAAATTACCACGAACCAGAGTGGAAAACGAGTAAATACAGTAAGAAAATAAGATACCTTAAAACCCAACAGAGCAAAAAACCCCTAAAAATGATCCACTCAGATTGAGAATTATATATTTTTGGAAACAACGCAATGAACAAAAAACAAAAAACTCATTTAAAAGTACTCTGCACGCATACAAAGTTATAACTCACGACTGTGAACGTGCATGCGTGTGTGTGTGTGTGTATGTGTGTGCGTAGAGGCAGATGATAAGTTTTAAAACAAAGTATCTCCTTCACAACAATCAATACTCCCACACACCAACCATCATCATCATCATCACCACTAAATTTTGCCAGCTTGGTGAATTTTTGATTTAAACTCACGCCTATTGTTGAAAGCAATGATCGTCTCTCTCTGTCGCGTTTACATTCGTAATTATTTCAACTGAAGCGTTCATACAATGTAACACAGTATAACTCGTTTTGAGCCAGTAACCGTTACTGTCACACCACATGCAAGTAAAATTCGCTCACAAACAAAAAATTATACAGCTAAAACTAATAATGAATGAATTGAACATCAAAGCCCCTTAGTTGCAATGATTTTAAAATGAAGAAAAATTAATGATTGTATTGAATCAAAAAACAAGGAAACAAACAGAATCATGTTTTTTCTGTTTTTAGTAGTAAAGAAACAGGTTCATACGTGAACATAAAAACAAAGAAATGAATATGTAATAGAACAATGAAGGGAGGTGGAAGTTATATGAGGGAGGAATCCCTACATGGATTAAAAGGAATATAGATTTTATTTCTTTACCCCAAGATAAAGAAGAGAGATGGAGGAAATCATACAAAAGTAATGAAAAGAAAAAAAATAATGACATGATAAAAATTAAACACGCTCTGCTCGGCATTAAGAAAGAAAGTCCCTCTTTATAATTTTATTTCAACACAATGTTTCCTATTGCAATCAAAACTCACTAAATATATTTGAATATAACATCCTTTCGATCGTCGGTGGTTTGCAGCTCCAGCGAGACTGGACACTGCAGCCAGTAGGCCAGCAGTTCCTCGCAGTATCCGATGAGGAAGTACATTTTCCGGGGTGTTATGCCACGCCGCAGGATGGCTGCTATTCGGACGTGGTTGTGCTGCCTTTTGATTATCACCTCCGACAGGACCAACCCGTGCCAGGTGCCGGTCATGAAGCGTCGGATGAATTCATCCTCCAGCATGGTTTGCGAGGGTCGCAGTTCCCCCTCCAAGTTAGCTGAAATATTTTGTATCTTCAGTAAAACCTAAGACAAAATTGGCACTGGTTACCCACAAGTATTCCACGAGTTCCACGCCTTTCGGTGGGCAATCAAATGCGGCGGATTAGCCATTTCGTATGTGAGCGGCCGATCACTCTTTGGTGTGATTTTGTATCGGCCGGATTGGGCTTTGGCGCTAACGGCGGTTGTGTGCAGCGAGCGCCGGGCCGCTATCGTCAGTGGAAGCTGAAATCGATAGAAAAATTAATACATTTTTAACGAAATTAATGAGAAATTTATAAAAGAAATTACCAGTCGGATGTTTTGTAACATGCTCATGATGGTTTCCTTTGCCGATTTTTTTCTTTCTCAAGACCGAGAACTGTCATTCCTGTAGATCGATTGTTTTGATTTCAGTTTCATCGATTCTTATGCTTTTCGTATTCTGTTGTGCATGAAAATGAGCCTGTGCGTCAGAGGAGCGGCGATCGATTTGGTCATCCCTGTGACTGAATGTGTTACATGGGGCCGCCAAGTTGAATGTTCACCGTAATAGAAATTTAATATAACCGAATGATCGTTAGCATACCCCAGATAGCGAAGCCTGTATAATTGAAGTCCGATTGAAGTAGCTGAGTTCCTACTTCAATCGTACTTCCGATCTAATACAATCGTACTTCAATTGCACTTCAGATGTTACAACCGATGGACTTTAAATGTCAAATAGCTTGCGCTTCATTACAAATTTTGGTAGTTGATTGAAGGACACTATGAAGTCCATCTTTGAACTATAGGATTCTACTAGAACTGTTTGCTTCAAATGGATCTCGGATTATTCGTTGAAAAATAAGACATACATAAGTATATTCGTAAATAAATATATTGTTTTGTTAAATTAGTATATGATAATACATTATTTAGTAATGTGTACAACTTTAACTTGCTGTAGAATTTTGCTTACAATAGATTATATATTCTTTCAAACATTTTGAACATTGATAGAACTAGGAAGTGGGCAGAGTAACTTTTTCTTTGACGGGAAAATATCCAGAAGCTACTGATCTTGTAGACGGGTGATGTTGCTATCCAAAGGTGTGATTGACGAGATGGCACAGATCATACTGTCTACCTTGAGTGAAAACTGAATCGAACGAATTCTTTGTGATGAGGACAATGAATCGAGTGTTGGCAATATTTTTCGGTTAAAAATGATCACTGGCTCTGACAATGCGTTACAAGTTTGGAAGGCAAAAAGGTGGCTGGAAGTAGAAGATGTTTAAAAGCAATAAGTGGAGCTAATATTTAGGAATTATTTTTACTCGCGTTGGAAATTCTGTTGACACGAAGATCCAGGCCGTTTGGATCCTTTACCAGCGCAGTTTTGACTGGTTCCATATCGAAGATCAGTGCCACAAGGCCGACTGTTGCAGTGATCGAGCTGGGCTGGAATCTTAGTCTTATCCACCCGTTCCTGTACCTTTAGCAGCAGTTTCCGTACAAAAAGTGTTGAGCAGTGAACGTGCGCCTGTCGGACACCTTTAAACAGCACATTTTGATCGCCGTACACTGTTCGCGTTTTTATAACGGATGATTTTTGTCCATCTGACACTTTTACATTATTGATAGGATCGAGCTGGAATTCCGCGAGCGATAAGTTCAACTTCTGTGTTTTTTTCTGTACAACGTTATTTGGGGCGGTTGTATCAAACGTGGAACCGGTTAAAAAGAAAAACAATACATTAAAATAGAAAAAAGAAGACAATATCTGACAACTGAGAAAATGACAATTGATCGATTTTCAAGTCGTGAAGAGAGAACGAAGCCTATGTGGAACATATTCCATTTATGTTCCATTCCACCAGAATATAGATAATCTATACATATGTCACTGTAACGTAAGAAAATATTTCAACTATAAAAACATAGTATTATTCCGCAAGGAAAAGTGACAGCTCCATTAAGATTACATGTGCAGGCGTTATTAACGTTACAAAGTTTGCCATGCTTTTCAGCTGCACACAAGGTAAGTAATTCTGACAGTAAAAGGTGCTTTCTTGACTCATTACTTTGTCCAATCCTAATGCACATTACTTTCAAGCTGTATGCTAGCCTTAAACGGTTGGGATAGTATTAACGTAAACTTTCAAATCGATTATTGACATTTTACTTATAGAAGCACTTTGTCGATGACACCATCACCTATAATACAATGACACCATGAAGAATCCACTGTAGTCCGCGTCCAAGCTGGATAAAGTTTAACATTTGCCTAGTAACATCGTATGGTGCGTGCTCAAAACGTAAGGAAAGCTTGACGATGACCCAGAAGCCTCAGAGTGAACGCCGGGTGGATCTACCAACCGTCAGTTCCATGGCAAGGTCGTGAAATCCACTAAAAGCAACCCGGGTATGCCTGATTGCGAGTTGAGTAAAAACAATGATGCCAGCGGCAGTACAGTGGAGCGAATACACTATCGGATTACTGGCATACCGCACCAATAGGCAACCTAAGTAACATTGTCAAAACAGCTCAAACTTTATTAAGTTTTATTGAAGTTTTTATTAAAGTCACTAGAAATGAATTTGGTTTTATCTGTGGCACCAAGAGGTGCCTATAGGTTTTCATATTATAGTCAGGTTTATGAGAACCCACATAGCTTGTTAACAATGATCTTAAAACTTTCTCAAATTCCTTTACTCCACCTACTTTACTCTTATCACAGGTTGAAGTTAATATAAGCTGATTCAGATTCAGATTGATCGTTTAGATTAATCAAATTGATCATTTATATGAAATTAAATTTAAGTTTTCAATAAACTCAAATATGTATCTATAGAACCATTTTCTAAGACCAGTTCACTACACTTATTACAATTACTTTAACCGTCGCTTTCACGGAAACGAAAATTTTCTACTGAAAATCAATAATTCTAACTTCCCTACCTTATTGTGTATTAGTGCGGGTTTCTGAGATGATTCGTAGGGCATGCCGTTGATTACAAAAAATAACAGATCGGCCCTTTTGAAATACTGGCAATGCGTTACTTATCTCATCTTCTTCTTACACGATGAATAATCCACACATATATATTGTAGAAGTCCATGTAATATCTCCACATAATATTAATTTATTCACTCATGAACAGAACCTACTGAGGAACACAAAATAAATTTATGTAGCAAGAGAAAAATATGCGTGACCACCAAGGGTAAGTTGCTTAGAACAGTGTGCCAACCACTTCAATTTTCAATCCATACCACATGTGTGCTTTGCCAAAAACACTTTTGACAGTTTCAGAAATGAAAAAACAGCAACCTTGCCAAAATGCGTTGTTTTTGGTGACATATTCGCTGTTTTGTTTATCAGTCAATCTAGCGAAAGCTTTTTGTTGATTTCGCACTGCAAATCTTAGGGAAAACTAATCCACGTAAATTGTGAAGGTAAAGCGTACAATTCTTCGCATATTTCGTTTATCTGCTCGCTTCGATGGATTTTTCACAGGATTTTTCTTCTATCTATGGAATCAGCAAATTCAGTTAGTACGATTACGTTCATCCATCATTTCCGGCTCGAAAGTTGACCGAGAACCTAAAAATGAAAATTGATGCTGAACATAATCAATTTGCAGCGCGCTAATACCAGAAGGGCGATTTTTGACTCTAGACCGGGTTGCACTGGGAGTTGCGTTGGACTTTACACCACAGAGAACAGACGTTCATCTTCGATCTGGTACTTGTGTAAAACTTTAAACCGACATTTCAAATGTATGTCGTTATGCTCCTGGTAGGCGGCGCTGCAGTTGGGCGATAACTGTCAAGTCAATAAAAATCGTAGCACATAATCTGAAAAGTTTTGTTTGTTTTTCTCCGCACTTGCTTTTTATACCTGCCGCCCATATTAACTTTTACACACGTTTTTCAAAAAAGGTATATGGACATCAATGTCTGTTCTCTGTGTTTACACTAACAGAACTCAATCACACGAACTTGCTTTTGAAATTTTGTATCGATCAGACCTCAAAATTTCACCTTCTCCTCTAATCAACTGCAGAAGAATCAATTAGTAAATAACTCAGTGGCATTCTTTCATCCGTCTATTGTCGTTTGGTGCATGGGAGAAGTAAGCTAGAGGCAATAATCAAACCCTTCTGCAACTACTTGAACAACGTCCTATCTACTATTAACACCTTTCTAAACATGGAAAGCCCGCTTTCTCATTTAGAAATGTATAATTCATATCCTCAAAATCCTAGAAGAGACCCGGTTTAGTGCACCGCTGCTTGTTTTCTGTATTGTTTATTGCTTGTAGAAAACAAAACAAATGCCTGGTTGCCAGGAACAGCAAAAATTTAATTTGGGACTGTCAACACATCGGCACCTTGGGCACCTTATAGGAACACAAAACGACTTGAAGGCACACTAAATCAAAATCGCACAGGAGAAAAGTGTGTTGAGCGACTCACCCCTTGGTGGCCACACAGTGCTAATGTGTACATATAGAAAGTATGTGTGGTTACAAAGATACGATTTGTTGATTGTATTGCAAAAATTCATGTGACATAGATATTCTCATTATTTTCCATCAGTGTAATAGTGACTAGTTTCTATGCACAATCACATTTTAAAAACGCATAATTTATAATCTCTTTCACATGCTGCAAAACTGCCTAAATTTAATTCAATGTTTGACGTATAACCTCCTTAGTGTACAGAGCGGCAGGTATTCGGTTATCGATGTTGTGCCAAATCTCGTAAATTTTAACATTTCATTTCTGAATTCCGGTAAAAATCTTAACACGGTTCAGCAAATTAGATTACTAAGTGTTCGATCTCAAACAGCACACAGCGTGCTTGCTGTTGGTTGAATAGCACCAAACACGAGTGCTCGACACTGAAGAAGTCTGTAAGTAGCAGACGAAATAGGCCTATCTGTCAAAAGATAAGCTCGTAGTAGAATTCAAAGGAATTTGCTCGCGTTTACTAGCGAAAATTTGAAAAAGTGTTTCAATGTTTTATTTTTTATTTTTTAAAAAGTGATCAAATGAGGTGTTTTAGTGTTGTATCGTTACCCACCGAGCTGGCACGCTGCCTCTCGGTGGTAATAAATTATCATCAACCAAAGTAGTCTGGTCTGTTTTATTCGTTTGTCGTCGTTTCTCTGAAAGTAAAATAATCACAACGTAGGGCCTGGTCAAGCCCTGGACGCCCTGGACACTAAGTGTACCGAGTTGGATCTGCTGTTGAGATTTCAGTACATAATAACCGATCCAGAGAACCAAAACTTATTGTGTTTTTATTGGTGGTCCTTAGAGTACAGAGATATGCAGAAACGACCATCTTGAGCCAATCGATCATGTTTATTATTAGCTGAAATGTTTCGATTGCTAGGTATTGGAGTTAAAATAAATGGTTTGTATTTATTACGCTTCAAAAATCAAAATTAAAACATTCATTTTCTGCAGAACTCGTGGAGTTATTAAAATAATGTAAAATTTGTTATTATCTGTATTCAATAATGTTTCTTGTGATGCTGAGATAAAACGTCGTATTAGATCGGATGTTTCTGGCAATAACAGAATCATGCGAGGTCGTCGTTTAGAGCGTCAATTCACGGAATGGTTCTGGCACAATGTACATGAGGCGCTGTTCTCGGTCCGTATGCTTTTGTTTTACATCCTAGTAAAGCGGATGAGCTTCAGGCATTTTCATGACTTTGGCATGTTCTTTCGTGAAATACAACTGCGTGTGCTCGAAATGATGCCGAGAAAATAACATAAAGTTAACAAGAAACCATCAAATGGCTTTCACAATCACATACACTACACAGCCGCATATAATCTACAATGGCAAACTCCGGTGCTAAGCCACAGAACATCATCCATTTTTTCGGTGTTCGGCATTCTTAGGAAATCGGAAAAAGCTTAAGTTATTTTGATAATTTTAAAAATACTCATAAATGTCAACAACAATAGAAGCTGACAACGATGAAGTCACGCACAAAGCTGTAACATTTTACTCTGCGAAGATTATAGCTATGTTTCTACTTTGACAGTGTCCAACGTCAGTATTTTAAAGAGAATTCTGCTCCCGTGTCTTATTCTGTCTGTTTGTTTGGTTCGCAGATCCCCTCATAGCCGTTCAATAATGAAATCGCCCAGTAAGAAGTCAACATTAGTGCAAAACTTTGTAATACACTTCATAGTTGATAATTTTTTAAGTGCTCATAATAAATCTCTTGTATCTCTTTGTAATACACTTGATAATTTTATAAGAACACATAATAAATCTCTTGTAAACAACAACGGCAGCTGACAACGACGGAGTCACGCACAAAGCTATTACATTTTACTCTGTGGAAATGTTGGCAGCCTTTATAAACAAAACGAACACCGTTGCTTAATCGTTGGATAGAATTTCCCCATATCTCTGTAATCTGAGGACTACTACACAGGAAAAAATCTTGTAGTAAAACTACCATTTCACCTAACTACGCCTATCTTTAAAACTACCATGAAATTTCAGTCAAATTTACTACGTTTATGGTCATTGTCAGTCACCGTTCTACCGGTCGGTCGTATTTTTATTTTACTCGCGCCGCTTTATTGTAGACACGTATTTACTTTTACAAGCTTAACAAGCTCTTTGTGACTATATAAACAATCCTTCAAACTAAATTCATTTAAGCCTGCTCTGTGCGTGTGTTTTAGTATTTTAAATTATCACCACAAAATGAACTGTAATGCACCTGAATGTCGTACATCAAGCTCTCTTCATCTTTGGAAGTGCAATGGTACATGGGGGCGGAGTTTCCATGCTGCATGCATTGGCGCCAAACGAGACTGGGAAGACAACCTCCGTAACTATGTGCTCCCACTTTGCCAACAGTGTGCTACTAATTTACTCGAAGTGGTAGATTTACGTAAAATTTTAGACAAGCAGATGGAGTGTCAACATAAAATAATAAATCAACTAAAAGGCATCACCCTCATGCATGAAGCGGTGGACACAATTGAAAAACGGTTGACATCGCTGGAACAGCACTGGCTCGAAGGTGCAAAACAAAATAAAAAAATGTTCAACACCTTGGCTGAGGCGCCAAACCATGCATCGTCAGCTGAGACTGCTGACCTAGTGCGGGAAGTTGCTCGTGATTCCGGTAGTGTTATTGCCGAGTCAATCAATGCTAAAATTGAAGACACGCTAAACCGTTTATCGGACAAAATGGACAATGATCGTGAAAATATATTGGCAATCGCTTCTGCGTCTGGTGATTTTCCATCGGATGTAATTATGGGAATTATGGACGAGGTGAAACTGCTGTCGTCTTTATGTTCGAGAATGACCACTTCAGTGGAAGCAGGTCACACTTTTAATGCTGCTGATCAACCTCTAAGCCTATCCGTAGAGCTGGCCCAAGATCTAGCATTTGCCAGATCAAAACCGACGATTGATGTCAAGGAGGGTTGGCGCACTCTTGGGTCGAAAAGGATTTGGAGAAATGACTGGACCGATTATGATTCACGGAAACATGTTCGGGAACAACAGCAAAAAGCTAAAAAGAAGGCCAACAAGCGGAAAAAACTCTTAAACGTCGCATGAACAGCCATAATATCTATCATGGTATTGGCGGTGCTGTAAGCGATAACAGCCGCAACGCCCATAATAATCATAATGACAATGGAATTCTGGATATCAACAACGTTCAGCGTGCCGTTTGCAGCTCTCTTCCGTTGGACAAGGACCTCCTAGCAGCAGCTAAAGAAAGATTCTCAGGGGCTCCTGTGCATCAGCGTATTAGGTTTCAACGTGGAGAAATTATTAACCCATACCCAGCTGAAGAGCATTTACGTCAAGAATGCCCAACTTCATCTTCCAATTGGACCTTTCGGCCGGTGTTAAGGACATCATTTTCAAACCATTCTTCGCCGTGTTTGTGCCAACGTACGGGTTTTCAACAGAACTGACGCACTCTGAAGAGGTAGAATGTTTAGAATTAAGTAATTCTAATTGTATTGACAAGTTCTCAAACCTTTCTTCACACTCTAATGTAACTGAAGTGCTGATATATTGTCAGAACTTTAATCGTATGCAAAGCTCATCCAAGATGAAAACAATTTACAAAAATTTAATGAGTTCATCTTTTTCTATCATATTGGGTACAGAAACTAGTTGGAATGAGAGCATTAAAAGTGAAGAAATGTATGGGAATGATTTTTGCGTATTCAGAGACGACCGTAACCATCAAATGGCACAAAGGAGGTCTGGAGGTGGTGTCCTCATTGCGATTTCATCTAAATTCAATGCTGAACTAATTCCCTCTACCAAATTTAAGGAGTTCGAACATGTCTGGGTTAAAGCGCAAATAGCTGGTGAAATTTATGTGTTTGTATCTGTGTATTTCCCACCTGATCATGCTAACAAAAACACATAGGAAGCATTTTTTCAAAATGCTGAAGAAATCCTCTCAGATCTTTCCCTGAGATTAAAGTTCACGTATACGGCGACTTCAATCAACGCAATGCGGACTTCATTTTTGATGTTGAAAATGAAGGTATTCTTCTTCCAGTCGTTGGGGACAATGTGACATTACAGTTAATTTTTGACAAAATTGCCAGCCTTGGTTTGAATCAAATTAATCATGTGAAAAATCAGCAAAATTGTTATTTAGATTTTTTGCTGACAAACATTCATGAGGATTTTTGTGTTAATGAATGCCTGACGCCCTTATGGAAAAACGAACAATTTCATACTGCAATTGAATATTCTTTATTTGTTCATTACAACCCACGGCCCAACGACTATGATTATGAGGAAATCTTTGAATACAACAAAGCTAATTACGAGAACATAAAAATTAAGCTAAATTCAATCAACTGGCAATCAATCATACGAAATGAAGTACACATCGAAAGCGCTGTTGATGTCTTCTACAGGTTTTTATTTGAAATAATTAATGAAAACGTACCTCTTAAAAGAAAAAGACGCAGATATAACTCCAAATATCCAATATGGTTCAACCGGAATATTATTAATTTGAAAAATCAGAAGCAAAAGGCCCACAAAATTTACAAGAAAAGCAACTCTAATGTCAATCTGCAAAATTATCTGAATATCTGTGATCAGCTTAATTCAGCAATCAATTCCAAATTGGAAGAGTATAATTTCAGAACAGAGAGTGAAATCAAATCATGTCCTAAACAGTTTTTCAAGTATGTCAGAACAAAATTAAAATCAAACAACTTTCCTTCAAAAATGCATCTTGATGACAAAAGCGCTGGAGACCCTGGTGAGATTTGTGACATGTTTGGAAAGTATTTCCAAGAAATTTACACGACATTTTCAGATGATGATCGCGATCTAGATTATTTTTCATTCTTTCCTGCATCCTCAAATGACATTAGAGTTAGTCAGGTAGATGTTCAAGACATTCTTGCTGGTTTGAAAAATCTTGATGCTGCGAAAGGTGCGGGACCTGATGGAATCCCTCCAGCATTTATGAAAAATCTTGCATTTGAACTAACTTCGCCTTTATTTTGGCTCTTCAATTTGTCACTTGATTCAGGTCAGTTCCCTAAAATTTGGAAAAACTCATACCTAATACCCATATATAAGTCAGGAAAAAAATCCGATATTCGCAATTACCGTGGAATTGCTATTATGTCTAGCATCCCAAAGCTCTTTGAAGCTATCGTCAATAGAAAATTGTTCAGCCAAGTACAAAATGTAATAACAAATTCGCAGCATGGATTTTTCAAAGGACGCTCAACTTCCACAAACTTGTTAGAATTCGTAAATTATTCATTAAACGCAATGGACAACGGCAACCATGTCGAAGCGCTGTACACTGATTTTAGCAAGGCCTTTGACCGTATTGACATTCCTCTGTTACTCTACAAGTTAGGAAAAATAGGATTTGAGGATACATTTCTTAAATGGATACAATCGTATTTAATAAATCGGCAACAAGTAGTCAATTTTAATGGTAAAAAGTCACACCCTGTTCATGTATTATCTGGAGTTCCCCAAGGCTCGCATCTAGGCCCTTTGCTTTTTATTTTGTTTGTCAATGATATTTCTTACATTCTTAAGCAGGTCAGAATTCTCATCTATGCAGACGACATGAAAATATTTATGGAAATTAAGAACGACCAAGATAATGTAACTTATATAAACGAAATATTATTATTTGATATATGGTGCAAAAAAAGCTTACTAGAAATAAACGTTAAGAAATGTAATTTAATTACTCTCAGTAGAAAACGATATACACCACAAATTACTGTTTCTTTAGGAACTGAAATTGTAGAAAAATGCGAGAGAGTCAGAGACTTAGGTGTTATTGTAGATTCTAAGCTTAATTTTATCGACCATTACAACACAATTATCCATAAAGCAACCAATATGCTAGGTTTTATTAAACGCTTTGGTCAAAACTTTCATGACCCATATACGATCAAAACATTGTACGTTGCATATGTCAGGTCTATTCTAGAGTATTGTAGTGTCATATGGTCTCCTTTTATGAAAACACATGAAGAACGATTAGAATCAGTCCTAAAACAATTTCTTTTGTATGCTCTCCGTAAATTAGGCTGGACAACATTTCCACTTCCGTCTTATGAAGCACGGTGTATGCTTATTGACATTCAAACTCTAAAAGAACGAAGGGAATTTGCCATGATCTCTTTTGTAAACGATATTGTATCACATCGCATTTCCTCCCTAACTTATTATGTAGTCTAAATTTCTACACCTCCTCGCGGCATTTGAGGAATCGGAACTTATTTGCGTTAAATATCAATCGGACAAACTATGCGAAATTCGGACCAATTAACCGAATGATGTCTCTGTATAATCTGCATTGTGAATCAATTGACCTAACAATGTCACGTAGTAACCTAAGACAGTATTTTGTTTCTAGACGATCTTTAAGAAGATAGAATTAAGTGTAAATATGTAGTCTACGATCGATTGACGAAATAAATAAATAAAAATAAATAAATAAATAAAACCTTCAACGTTTGTGGTATATTTGACAGATCTCATATTGATATCAACCGCAACATGGTTGATCTAATCGCAGGCATAGTAAAATCAAACGCATTTATAGTCAGCTGAAAATTGTTGGTGATTGCGCTTAATTTAACCCTCGAAATGGTAGTTTCTACTGCCGCTTTTTTTTGCGTATAGTTTTTATGTGATACATTTTTTGATTGTCCCACCTTTATCACTCCATCTCCAGCCACAGGGGTGCTCTGGATGATGTTTTCCAACCACCCACCACCGTCTTTTCCAACCAGTTCAGGCGCCCGCTTTCCGTATAAGGATTCATGCGGTCGCCCTATCAATGTGTGCATGCCTATGTGTAATCATACCACTAATGCGAATTGATGGAAAACAGTATTTTCCGCCCGTGTCCTGTCACCGAGAATTTTATCACAGGCGCATCACAGGCCCAGCTGTCAAAGGCGAATTTTCACTTTTGGGTGCGAGTCCGATAGATCGCACGCCATACCATCGCCACCACCGTCAGTGCAGAAAATGAAGAAAATCCAATAAGTAGTTTCGGTCGGTCGGTTGATCCTAAGATCTATTAGGAAAATTGCCATCTTCCATTGAGTTCTTCGCGCTTGTGAACATGTGTGGTTGCATTGACTGCCGGAACGGATTGGGACGGGATGGCCAATTCACTGGCGCCAGTGCTTTGTAAATATAGAGCAAGGTTTCTCCTGGACGACGGTGCCTGTTAAATGCAGAAGGGCAGCAGAAGAAGGCACCAAGCAATCGTGATTGTTCTGGATAGCGGGGAAAAGTGCGCGGAAGAAAACCCCCAAACGGGGTGGTGTTTAGGGGTGGTGGGTTGCATACATTTTGGGGCTACGCTTTTCGTCTTTGACCAGCGAGCGAAGGAAGTGCGACGAAGAGGGTCGTTAAGTGATTTAAGTTTAAGTGAATTTGCTGCAAGGTGGGTAAGAATTTTTAATGATGTTGGGACTATTTTCGCGGGTGCTGTCATGGTGGGTGCGGTGGTCGGAAAATGAACTGCGAAAAGTTGTGACAATCGTCAGTGGTGGTGGAAGTTTTCGCCGAAAGTTATGCTAATTTTATGCATCATGTAATCATATAGAAGGCAGAAGGAGAAGTCGCATACATTCATTCATTTTTTGGTGTCCTTGGTGATTTGCAAGACCCCGGCCAACCACCCTGTCGCCACGGCCCTGTCGGGCTGGGTTGAGATGGGAGCAGTGAAAGCGAGTGGGGTGGGAAATGAAAATATAAACGAGATAGTAGAAATGAAAAATGTATGCCGATTCTTATCAGCAAACCGAGGCGTTCTATTTCAAGTGATACCTTTCTCGCTTTCCTTCCGCACAGAGATAGTGTGACATTGTGGATGGCGACGAAAGGGGCACTGGCTGCGTGTGCATGCTTATAGTAGAAAAAGCGAAAAAGGAAAATGATTTAGCACCAGCAGTACCCCCACCACAATCACCACCAACGGCAGCCAGCCACATCGAGGGGAGAATCGAGTGTAATATTGAACAACAGCAAAAGGGAAAACTTTACGACGCATCGAAACTAGGCCACCAGCTAATTGTTGCAAAATCAGTGTGCCGTCAACGGGCAAACGGGAGGAAAAAAAAGAGAAGAAAACAATGGAACAGGAAATCGGAAGCTGGGACTCAGTTCTGCTGGAGAACCTATCGGAAGAGAGTTTTATTAACAATTTGCATCAACGCTACAAAAGGGATTTGATCTATGTGAGTTGTTCGCTTTCGCCGTGTATTTTCGTTCGCGATTATCTCGGATTAATTCGTGTGCTTTTGCATTTGCATTGTTCGCTCGTTTCAGACGTACATTGGTACATTTCTGGTGGCGCTGAACCCGTTCAAACCGTTGACCATCTACACACCGGATCTGGTTCGAAAGTATGCCAACAAGAGTCTGTTCCAGTTACCTCCGCATATGTGAGTATTTGCTCGTGTTTGGCTGGTGTTGTGATGTTGGGTTTATGTTCCCATCAATGTTTATACTGTCACTGTGCCGACTGTGATACGTGTTGTTAAACTGTGCAGCCCATAATATTTGCATAAGCAATGTTGATAATAAACGCTGCGTGAGGTGAAAATGAAGTGTAAGGTGGAATAAATTAAATGGAAATACACTTCACACCGAGTTACTTAACTAGTCAGTGAGTCAAATGCCGCGCACCGGGTTATAGAAGGCTTGATTGCAAATTTAATTGAAGTTTTGAATGTATGCGTAGAATCTAAATAAGACCAAAATACTATCACAGGATTAATGTTTTTACCCATTACTAGTTGCAAATTCAATGGAGCATAGGAGGTTTTTAACACGATTTTTGACTTATTTTCTTTATTTTATTGTTTCTCGAGAATGGGAAAGCAAAATAGTTTCAGGTTTCTGCACGCTGTAAATTACGCTCTAGGCTAGCATTTACATTTTTACTGCCCTACAACCATCCTCTTGAACGATCCCTACAAACTCCTTGAAGTTGCCTCGCAGAATTTGGTCAATTGCGCCACCAGAGATTGGCACCCAAAATCTGAATTCAAACACGGGACTTAAAGTTAATCCCTTGTTCTAGTTACTGACCGATTCGTTTTGCGAAATTCGATTCCAGGTAGTCATGCTAAGGCAGGAGTCTGGTACCATATATTATTGTACAACGTGTTAATCCAAACACGCCAACAACAATGAGCTGTCAAAACAAAACTATGGTCAGTATCACACTGACGTGTATTATCACTGACGTTTGCACACATCATGGATGGAGCTACGATGACGAGTAATTTGTTGAAGATCTAAAAAGACACGGGATCCCACGTAGTCTTCAGTAGACATCAAAGGAAAAGGAAATGAATAGTCGGAGAGAATAGTTGAACAGAATGCCCTGTTTGGTGTACAGAACAAAAATGTATTCAAAAATGGTCGTTGGGAGCATCTAGTCTAAGAAGGTTAAGTGATGCTCTGTTTCTCTTCAAACGGTTGGGACTTAAGCATTAACTATAGCCCTAGCTCTCTATGGCTTATGATTATAGCGCTGTTACTCGCTCTCTGAAAAGAGAAGAATTTCAAGAGGTCTTCCGAATGCCGGAGCATCAGGTATCAGTTTTTTCCACTCTCGGTCATCAAGCAAAAAGTTATTAAAGTTCTTCAAGTTCTTCAATCAACCAATCTGTTGCGCTTCTTGCTGCGGAGCTCACGCATTTTCGTTATCTAAAAATCGCATAAACACTCTCAATTCTGAACTGGTTATGCGTTCGGCGCCGGCTCTATTTCCCGTTGTACCATAATCGACTCTACCTAGGACCTTCTAGTCGACACAACTGATGAACATGTTATTCTTGGATAGTATAGATTGAGACGCTTCATTGCACTTGGTTCACTCGAAGAACAAATCATATTAGTTTGAAAAAGTATATTAGGCGAAGAAAATCAAAAATTGACAACCCAAACAAAAACACGTCCACTCGCAGGCAAAGCATGCTTCGATCTTTTTCTATCACACTGAAATTTGGCGTGTATGCCTAAATATGAACGTGTACACGCAAAAAAAACCGCAGTAGAAACTAAGTTTTCGAAGGTTAAATTAAGCGCAAACACCAAACATTTTAGTAAATTTGACTGAAATTTCATGGTAGTTTTAGAGACAGGCGTAGTCGGATAAAATGATAGTTTTTACTATAAGATTTTTTTCTGTGTATGTGTTGAATCCACCTTATAAACACACTTTGATAACAGACATAACCACATGCTATTTTACCTACTTTATCAATCAGACCAAGGTTGGGGTGGCCTCTGCACTATAAATAAGCTGTCTCCCCTCTATTCTGTCCATGGCTGCACTTCGCCAGTCTCGCAGTCAGCAACCGATCCACCTTGCTCAGTGCGCGCCTTTTCTTCTTCTGCCCATCAAATCGATGCGGTAATCATTTTAATTAAGCTATCGTCCAATATTCTTATGACATACCCAGCTCACAGTAGTCGACCGATTTTTGCGGTGTGAACGATGAGAGGTTCTCCCAGCAACTGCTGCGATTCGTGATTCATTCGCTTCCGGCACGTTCCGTCTTCCATTTGCACTTCCCCGAAGAGCTTACGCAACACCTTCCGTTCAAAGACACCATGAGCGCATTGATCCGAAACAAGCAGTAGCCATGTTTCGTAACTGTAAAGGACTAATTTATGTCTAATAGATGGTCTAATAGCTAAGGGTTCTCCCTTAGCTCAGTCGGTAAAGGCGCAGCTACAAAGCAATACCATGCTGGAGGTGACTGGGTTGGATTCCTGGTCAGGTCTAGGAATTTTTAGTTATGGAAAATTTCTCGATTCCTGGGCATAGAGAATGATTGTACTTGCCATACAATGATACTTATGCAAAAATGGCATCGAAAGCTCTAAATTAATAACAGTGGAGTGCATTTAGAACACTAAGTTGAGAGCAAGCAATAAACGAATTGCGAAAGCAATAAGCCTGAAATGCTCAAAGAAGAAGAAAAGATGGTCAACTTTTGTAGTTTGAAGTTCGACCCAAGCGTCCTTCGAAGTCCAAAGTAGGCACGATTGCCAGTCATAATACTCCTTCGTATCTCTCTGCAGGTGTCGTTATCGGTGGTCACCAATTAGCGCAGTACACAAATTCGTCTATCGCCTCAATTTCATCACCGTCGATCTGAACTCGTGGTGGGAGGCTAACATTGCTAACAGCTCGGAAAGTGCCACGCCATACTATACATTTTTATTCGTTCACTCCTGGATTGTTTATTGTGTGCGCTATACAACTTAATATTTCAACCGTTCAGTCTATCGTTGACGGAAAACTGGTTCTATATCGTTAATTGATTGTCAAGTCCCAACGTTTGAAGGTTTATGTAGCAGAAATTCAATTATCTCAGTTAAACTCACTGTGAATGACCCCTCAAGCGACCAAAAGTTCTGATAAAAGGGTGTTTTTATTGGATTAATCATCAGATCAAAAGATTATGATGGGAATTCTATTCAGCTAACTTTTTAAGTGATTAACCGAACTTTCTAGTTCGCATTCAAGGAGATGCGGTTCGTGAAGTAAGACGTGAATATTTTGGCCTTGTCATTTCGTCCCATTCTATTTTCAATTTTATAGGGAAGCGGTACCTACACTCAAAAAACAATGCACCTTATATTTAAGTGCAATCACCTATAGATTTGGGCAAAGTGCAAAGTTATTGCTCTGTATCGGTGCTGCACTTATTTTTTATTAAATGTGGTCAAATACTTTTCATGATCCATAGAGTAGTTGACCATATGTGCAATAAATATAGCCTTTAAGTGCAACAACTGAATAGATATTAATTATAGTGTACATGGATTGCATTAAATTGTCCTAGCAAAATTCAACTGAGTTTTGTAATACGTTTTATGTGAAAAAGCGCATGGATTGTATTTTATCATAAAATTTATTTTATTATTTCGTTTTATTACATGCATTTTGTGGTTTGAACTGCAACTCCACAACCGGAATTAAAAACGCCAACGTTTTACCACAGCCAGTCTTGGCAGAACCAATCAAATCACGCCCCTCAAGCAGCGGCGGAATTGCTTTAGCTTGAATGTCGGTCATTTTGTGAATCCCATTTCTGCGATCGCCTTCAACGTATTGTCCGACACTTTACCACGAAGCGAATCGAATTCCTGATTGCCGAGCAGTATTTCGTATGCACTGCTGCTTCCAACCCGAGACGCTTCTTGTTCTTCAGCATCACCATCTTCCTCGGGTTGACCATTTTCTTCATCATCGCTTTGCTTCGGACGCGTCACAACTATAAAAACAAATCGATCAAAAATCAAGAATATTCATGCTTTCGTAAATAACTTACCGGCTTCCTGGATCTTACGTTTTCTCCTTCTTGACGACCTTGGGGATTCCGGTTCAAGCACAAAATTTTCTTCAACGGATGCTGTAATTTTGTAAAAAAATTCGACGTAAACAAAACACGTTTCTCCCGGCAATCGAATACGAATTTCCTCTCACCTTTCCCATTCTGAACAATCGCTTTTGATAGGCCTGTCGCTTTGTTTTTCAAATTAGATTTCTGCTGATTGTTATTCACACCCGGTTTTTTAATTCGTTTTAAGTGCGAAGATGGATAGAATAGGGCAAAGTGAAAATACACTTTAATGACATTTCTCGCTCCATTGAAAAATATGTGCGGACCATATCAGTCTCATTGGAAACGAACCTGTGTATTAAGTGACGGGTGTTAAAAATTATGTGCGGCAAATGAAAATCATACTGACTCACATGATTTCAATTGGATGCAAAAATTTACCAATTTAAGTGCCAATTTTAATAATAAAAATTATTGATTTATTTTCAGTGTATATTGAGCTCAATAAGCAGACCTCCAGTGGAAATCGGTGAATATGCACTGAATACCGAACACTAAGTACACAAGTTATTCACAATTTATTCGTCCATTTACGTCCAATCGTTTAGCAACATACAAAACATTTGATTCTGATAATTTTCTTCTAATTTAATACGGAAAAGTTGAAACTGCTATGTACCTATATTAATAATATGACGAAAAACATTAATCCCATCTGTGTACATATGTTAATCGTACTGATTTTAATCAAGAACAAACAAGTTAACACTCTTCACTACTACACCCAAACATGAAGTAGATCATTTGACAGCAATTCACGTGTATTGGGTAGCATGCATATAACCAAGACAATATGAAAGGGTTTGTTTGTTATTCTCCCATGAGAATATTGACAACAAGACTCACCACAACGCGGGGCATAGAATGCTCTATGAATGATTGAACACGCATACTAGCGTTGATGTGTATGCAATACAGTATGTGAGCAGTGCAACATCAAGCGATTACGTCGATTGTAAACACGGTTCAGAATAGGTGCAAGCGTATTTATATTATTGTGAAAATTAATCCCATAGTTTTCTAGTATTTTATCAAGTATTCGTAGATTCTAGTGTGGCTAGTGTAATAAGTGGAGTGTGATTTTTCTGGTTTGTGCAATTACGGACCGAAAATGTGTGAGGATATAGTGCAATTGAAGAGAAAACTTGGAGTCTGACTCGAGTATATTCCCTAGTACGGTTAGATCAATACGACGAATTTGTAGTGCAAAGGTAAGAAATTGTGTTGAAAATCTGACTGCACATTATTTTTACGAAATTTAAGTCTCCGAAACGTTTTTGTAGCTCTTAATTATATTCAAGACCTGATTTTATTTGCCAGGATTATATATTCTTGGTTCTTGCGTCCATTAATTGGAGAAATGAAACATTTGATGGAATGTGATGGATATATGTACTATGGTGAGAATAGGTTCCGTTACCCTATTAGATTTTACAAGTGTATAGTGAATTTGTTATCTTAACCCTCTCTGTTTGTGAAAACCTGCAAGAAACAGAAGTCCGATGACTCCATTTCTTCTTGTTTTGAGTCGAACCAGAAAAAGCATCGCGGGTAGAGCAGCGGTTGTGGTAAGGTCTGTATTCACATCAATCCGGAGACCTTCAAATCATTGTAACTTTGGAAATATTGCACGTGAAACGAATTTTTTTACTGTGGTATAGCTGAGAGTCTATGGTGAAAAAGACTATGATTGATGTTTATATTTCAAGTTTAGTATTCAAGATGGCGACGAAAGAAACAAGAGCGCGAGCGAATTTTGTACGGGCGTACGGCAAATCCTGACTTGTCAATACGGGACCTTGCTAAAACATTGGATTTGCCTAAATCCACTGTTCACAATGTGCTCAAATCATTTTCTGGACGTTTGAGGGTGGAGAGGAAACCGAGAAGTGACAAAAACATTGGACGCGCTGATCCTGTCATGGACCGAAAGGTGAAAAGGATGTTAACGAAAAACCAAAATCTCTCCATTCGAACGGTGGCTCGTAAAATAGGGATGTCGCCTGGTTTTGTCCAAAAATCAAAACAACGTTTGGGACTTAAATCGTATAAAGTAAAAACAGTTCCAAATCGCAACGCCAAACAGAACCTGGCAGCAAAATCACGGACTCGAGGTTTGTACTGCGAATATTTGACGAAGCTTTCATGTGTTGTTATGGACGATGAGACTTATGTCCTGGAGGATTTCAAGCAGCTTCTAGGGCTGGCTTTTTATTCTGCTATGGCCAGAAATGCTACAACTGAGCATTTCAGGACGAAAAAGGCATCGAAATTTCCCAAAAAATACCTTGTGTGACAAGCAATTTGCACGTGTGGCGAAAAGAGTAAATCTTTTGTCACTACAGGCACAATCAACAAGGAAATCTATCAGAAAGAGTGTTTGCAGAAGCGATTGCTACCCTTCATCAAAAGTCACAAAGAAAAACCATTGTTCTGGCCCCATTTGGCGTCATGCCACTATGCTGAAACTGTGATGGAGTGAATTGTTAAAACACATCCCATGAATCTGAAATAAACAACTACGACGGAAATATAATGCGAAATTTATGTTTTATTCATGTTTGAGGTGTCCGGATTATTGCGGATACAGACCTTAGTGTGATGAAATCGTTACCGGTGCAATTTTCAGCTGGTGGTGATGGGTGTTATTCGTTGTTGGTTGCCGTTCGGACTTTTTGGATCGGATTCGGGATCAAACGAAATTAAGCTAAGTATTTCTTATATTTCTGACACCATAATAGTGTTTAGGCCTCGTAGCGTATGTTATGCAGTTTAGAAAAATCCTTTAATCGCACATACATTTTTTGAGGGCTTAAAATGTTGAGTTTACAACCGGGAAGCGGGACAAGTTCGTACAAGTTCCACGCCTCCATGAGTCATATCTAGGGTTTCTTTCCATTAGGGCGAACCTAAAATTGTGAGACTCTCTTTGATTACATTCTCTTTCATTTATATTCAATTCAGCTTTACGTTTTTCATTCTACTATTTCTAGAGTATGCTAGCCAGCACTGTTGTGTTTCTATCTGTACTAAAGAATCCCTCAAAAGTTTTATAATGGCTCTGTAAGAAATGATAGAGAGAGAGAGCGGAGAGAATCACTCATTGCTAGATTCGCCATCTTGAAAAAAAATCCTTGATACGATCACAGGGGACTGCGGGCTGAAATATGAAGACGCTGATTAGCATAGCCTGGGCAATGTTGTCAATTTGACAGTAGCTAGGTAAGGGGGTGCGTCTGAAGATCGTGTGCCTTTTAGTCATGTTGTTTATTTTCTGTTCTTGTTTGGTTGATGGTTTCAGCACGCTTTGGAATCATCTTTGCATTCCGAAGCCATTTAGCTTGGGAGCATGTACATCAATTGAAGGCTCAGTTTGATTTTGAGCACTTCAGCATGAACATGTGGATTTCACTTCTGAATTTCAGCTACTATTTTCATAAAAAACTGGCATGCGATTACAGGCATTATGTGATTGTATTTGAATAAATTTGTTTGGTGATGCTATGGTTGGATGGGCCATTTGTTTCAGGAATCATAAGGCCGGGCTCTTCGATCACTTATACTGCTGTCCTTGAAGTGTGACTGGAGGAGTGTAGGGAGTTTTTTTTTTAAAGATGACTTTGTTGCTCTCCAGAAGGGAATATCATGCGTCTTTTGATTGAGGTTTTGTCTGTGATGGTTGTAGTGATCTACTTTGTTTTCAAATACCTATTTTTTCTGTTTAGTAACAGACCAGTGGATGTCCTGCAAAATGATGAGTCGACAACTGGGATGGAGCGTCGTCCCCGAAACTTATCTCTGGTCCTCACAAGTTTCTTCTTCATGCTTCCACGGCTCAAGAGAAGACTGCCAGCTAAGGATTGCGTACATAACTGGTAGTGCAGCCTGGGCACTGTAGTTCTTCTGACTTGAACTAGATTGTGGAGGTGCATGGAGTAGCAGACTTAATCGATTATTTCCCATCTGTCAAGTTTAAGTGAAAATTAAAATTAAATCGCAATTTGGAACACAGCCTTAAAGTAGAGATTAAAAAAAAATGAGGTTACGTGGTTTATGAACAGGCCCCAACGATATCGAACCTCAGTTGATGGAGTGCTTTGAAGCTGAAAAGGGAGATCATACTTGCCGTTAAAAGGATTTTGGAAGACGCCTTCTCCCAACTCAAACGCAGGACTGGGATGACTATATTGGCAGCAGAGGTTCGATTGCGATGAGATGATTAGGAGCTTCCTTAGGGCTTGCAACAAGAATGAGCACAGGCCGGTGGTGTTGTGGTAAGCATGGCTGCCCTTGCAGTCGGTCTGGTACCAATTACAGTCGGCGCGGTTGGGATTTTTGGAAGGGAAATAAAGCCGTTGGTCCCGGCGTCCCTGGGTTAAAGGGTCCAGGGCTATTCAGCCAACGAACACTAGACGTGTGAAAAGAAGATTTTGGTTGTGAAACGCGATGATCTGAATTTGAAAGTAAATGTCACTGCTACTTGGGTCAATACAAGCCAAAATCGGTGGGATTTTTCTGAAGTGATAAATTCTCTTGTCACGTCTTTTCGATTTCAGTAAAAGTCTGGATTGCTTATGAGGTGAAACCACCGACAAACCGACATGAATGACAATAGATCAATATTTCTGTTCAAATCTTATTACTGACATCTATCTTCGTGTTCGCTGACAACATGTTTGTTCATGTCTGACAACATTGTTCATGTCTGAGCAATTCTGGACACATTTATTTAATCTAGATACAATGATTCTATAGGTTTTGACAGATAGGATCGATGCTCATTTGAATCGGTCGTTATGGATTCTTGATCAAAAGTAAAGATTGAGTTTCATGTCGGTTTGTCGGTGGTGAAACTTCAAAATTGGAACCATCGGTTGTCTGTCACCACAGGAGTACTAATCGAGCGAGCGATCTGCCATAGAGGTACACAGAGAAAAATGATAATTTTTTAAAGAATCGTAAGCAATAAAATCGATTGTAATCTTTCATACAACATAAATACCTGATTTTTCGACACAAGCATGATAAGGGCCTAAAAGCCAATTGTAAACAATGACTTAAAACGATGATCTCAAACGAATCACAAAACTCCTACGATATCTAACTATACCATATCTAGACAAAATAGTCAACAGGTCAAAAGTAATATTTGAAAACAATGACACCTAGCGTATTTTTCTGGAATCTGCTTGCTCCCACAAACAAAATAGCACCAGAAACACATAGAGGGAGCTATTGAGAAATCCAAGTAAAGTTCAAATGTTAGAAAGTTAAATAGTTAAAGTTAAAGCATCGTAGTATCTAAAACTGAAATTGATAACAACTTTCTAGCTGTTTGTCAAACTGTATGGAATTGGTCAGTATCGTCGTTATCGTCGATTTTCTTATCTTTTCATGGCCAATTAATTTGCTTAGGCAGCTCGAAAAACTATGTTGAAAGAGCGCCATCTACTACGTTTAACCTAACTTTTGCGTTACTTTGATTCCTCTATTACCTACCCATCGGTAGTGGATATAGATGTTAACAACCTGGCATTCCAGGAAATTTACGTTTTAAGTCATTGTCTACAATTCTAGACAAGATCGTCAAAAGATCGCAAGTAACATTTGTAAACAATGACTTTAAACGTAAATTTCCTAGAAATGGCAGTTTGCTAACACACAGAAAAAAATCTTGTAGTAAAAACTACCATTATACCCGACTATGCCTATCTTTAAAACTACCATGAAATTTCAGTCAAATTTACTACGTTTATGGTAAAACCTTCAACATTTGTGGTATATTTGACAGACCTCATATTGACATCAATCGCACCATGGTTAATCTGATCGCAGGCATGGTAAAATCAAACGCATTTATAGTCAGCTGAAAATCGTTGGTGATTGCGCTTAATTTAACCCTCGAAATGGTAGTTTCTACTGCGGCTTTTTTTGCGTGCATATATATCCATTACCGACGGGTTTACACTATAGACACTCAAGTAATAGACCGGACAACGTGAGTCTGGCACAGTTGATGTATCCAAAACAACTGTCAAATCGTATGGGAAATGCGAGGAAATGTTCGTTTTGGATACAACATGGCGGCACGTTGTCCGGTCTATTACTTGAGTGTCTATAGTTTACACATGTTACTTTCGACCTTTTGACTATTTTGTCTAGAATTGTTACTTTCGACCCTTTTACGATGTTGTCTAGATATGATAGAGCGAATATTCCTCTATTGAGACATGTCAGATGCTGCTTTCAATTCCCGGAAATGTTTTGAGATTCGACCGGAACCGACGTTAAAAGTCATTGTTTACAATTGGCTTTTAGTCCTAATCATGAATTACTCGAGATTTAATTTACATGAAATATCCCAAGAAAACCCAGCATGCACCTTATACGTGCATTACATGACGCTAAAAATTACATGTTCTTTCAAACTGTGTACATTACCGGTTTAAAGTTATGACCATCCACATTATTCAATAGATGTTAAGCGCAACCGCTTGGTCTCCGGTGTTCAATCGCATTCTCCTCCTCATTTCCACTTTCAGCTTCGCTCTGGCCAACTCGGCCCACCAGTTCCTGCTCAACTACAACGAGGACCAATGCATCGTGCTGTCGGGCGAAAGCGGTGCCGGCAAAACCGAATCCTCCAGGATGATTGTCCACTTCCTGACGCAGCTGTCCGAAATGCGTCGTAGTCGAACGCCGATCTTTTCGTTGCGTGGATCAAATCCCAACTCGCGTCAAACGACCCCGAAGCACTGCACCATCACCCGCGTGGGTTCGTCGTTCGAAAGTGGCTCCTCGGGTGGAACCGGGCGACTGGATAGTATCATGAAGTATAACACCACTAGGGTGAGTTGAGTCAATATAGCGATACCTACTCTACGAACATTGATATTAATGATGTTATTGTGTAGAAATGTTCCCGCGAGAAGACGGTGGAATTCGATTTGATTTCGCATCACAAGAGTTCGGAGAATCTGGCGGCCATAATGGGTGGCAGTGGCGGCGGGGCTGGAGTGATGGGAAGCACGCCTAAATGTCTGAAGCACTCGAATCAATCCATCAGCAGGTCAACGGAAGCGAACGACTTCCCGACAAAGTCGACCCTCAAGTCGGCATTCGCTGCATCTTGTCCGAAGCACAACTGCGTGAGCAGTGGAAGTGCCGGAAGTAGCCACATGGATCTGCATCGTATGTGTGGCTACTCACCGTCACTGCAAAAGCGATGCAATTTAAGCCGATGTTGCCACCAGAGCAGCACTCGATCCATCCACAAGTCCTCCTCGTCGATTGCACTGACCTACGACCATAGCAGTGTGATGTCGCCTTCGGTTCATCGGCGGCAGATCCTGAAGTCCATCACCAAGGAGGTGTACTTGCGAGATCTGGAACTGGCAAAGATGCGGGAACGGGTAGCGCATGCCGAGATGTTCCTGGAGGCGATGGGCAATGCGAGCACTATCAAAAACGGCAACTCCAGTCGGTTTGTGAGTATTGTGAAATGTGGTATGATTTAGCGAGGACTTCACTTAGTTTGAATTTGGTTTCAGGGGAAATTTTTCGATATCGAGTTCGATTACAAGGGTGATCCAACGGGCGGACATCTAACGTTATGTAAGTACAGCATTGGTCGAGTTGGGGGGTATACGGATTGTTAATTGTTCCATATTGTTTTGTTCCATGCCAATCCTGAAGATATGCTGGAGAAGGTACTTTTATGACTGCGAAAACTCTGAGTTATTGAACAGAAGTCCGTACCAATTTGAGACTAATAGTTGTTTTCTTTCTCAATCCCGGCAGACACGCGTGACGAACCGAAGTCCTGGAGAGAGAAACTTCCACATCTTCTACCAGCTGCTAAGTGGTGCCGACATCCATTTGCTCAGTAAGATCTTCGGGTCAAATGGGTTTACTTTAAAAGTAACTAAATCTATACCATTTCGTGTTTTCAGAATCACTCAAACTACAGCGCAACATCGATCGTTACGATCTGCTCAAATACACCATCACCAACGAGGATGACCGGACTAATTTCAATTTTACCAAGGTATTTATGATGCATGTTGAAATCCAGCTGTAGCCAACGAAACCTTCGTCGGACTCCTTCCAGTATGTCATTTTATTCGACTTAGTTCCCTTGAGATACCGAAGAAACCTGTTTGCTGTGATCCAATGTGCCTTCCCTGGGTTCTGGCAAAACTGGCTTACCATGTTCACCGTGAAGCAAATGTCCGACCGTGTCGATTGCGCCAGATACTGCAGACTTCCCAAAAGCTCTCGGAATAAGACGTTCTCCACCTGCTTCCGATCCTCTTCGATTCTTGGACACATCTCCTTGGTTTGCTTCTGGTTCGGATGGGTTCGCAGGGGTTGCCACAGTATTGCAATCTGCAACATTGAAGACCTTCAGCAGACAGTCGACGTATCTTTCCTGATCTACCATTACACGGCTACCATCGTTCGTCACTCGCATCCCAAGGATTTTGTCATCAGCTGTTTCTTCAAACGATCCACCGGTCGCTGGTCACCTGAAACCATTATCGTTTACGTATACAGCTGCTATCAAACCATGCCAGCTTCAATCGCACATCGCTGGTCGTTGGAGAACACCAGCATATCGTTGCGCATCAGCTACAGCATCCACTATCTAGTTACACACCATGCCGGCTTGCTTCGATCCTGATAGTGCGCACACCGGTCTTCAAGCGGACAGGCTTTCGAGCCGATGCGACTTCAGCTCAGCATCAAACACCGCTGCCGGCTGCTTGAGCCATATAGATTACCTTCTGCTGAGCAGGTCGCCCTGCCAGAAACGGCGACACCGCGTCTTCAGCTGCATGGATCGTCGGCAGCGCATCGACGATCAGATACCGGATGGTGGCATACCGAACCATCAGGGGCGTACGTTTTGGTGTAATCGATACCATGTACCTGGGAGAAGCCCTTGATGACCAAGCGGGCTTTGTACCGCTCCACAGATCCATCAGAGTTAGTCTTCAGCTTGTAAACCCACTTGCAGCGTAGAGGCTTCTTTCTGTTCGGTAGCTCAAATAACTCCCATGTTTGGTTCTCCATCTGGGCCTCGTGCTTCCGACATCTGTCGCTGTCGTACCGAGCGAGCGCCTCTCAGAACGTGGCTGGCTCACCCTTCGTTTCGACGGAATGGATCTGTTCAGATTGGGAATCACTTTCAGGGAAAGTATTACAGCTCATAATATAATCTCGATACTTGCCTGGGACAGTTCGCTCCCTCGCACTGTGCCTTACCAACAGATGTGGGTCCTTTGGTTGTAAAGGGAACACGGAAGGTTGTAACTCCTCGTTATCTATAGAGTCTACGTCGTAGTTGACCGTTTCATCCAGGACATTCTCGCCAGTAGCATCGTCTTGGGGCTCATCATCTGCTCCGGTTGGTTCAGTCTGGTCAGTCACTTCGACTCGTTCATTCTGAATCACCAGCTCACGTCCTTCGGCGTCCTCGTTTGATGGTTCTTCCGTAGTCTCCCTGCGCTTCAGTTGGCATTCGTCTTCTTGCTGTACACTCTATACGCCTTTGAACCTTCACAGTAGCCAACGAAGATGCACGCTTCAGACTTCCTGTCCCACTTCGTTCGCTTCTCCTTCCGCACATGCACCATGACCTTGGCTCCAAATATCCGTAGGTGCAACACATCCGGCCGCTTTTCGGAGAACTTCTCCTCGGGGGTCATCGACAGTCGCTTTGTCGGCGATCGGTTGACAACGTGGGATACGATATGATTTGGGATTTGGGATTCACATACTCTTTTCCATTGTCGGTGCAGATTCGCTTGATCTTCTCACCAGTCTGCTTTTCCGGTGGCCATCTGCTCACCAGTCTGCTTTTCCGGTGGCCATCTTGCAGTGCCTCGAGTACTTCCGTCTTCGACTTTAAGAAATATACGATGGTTTTTTGACTTGCGACGTCGATGAAGGCGAGAAAATAGCGACTGCCTCCCATCGATGTTGTCTCCATAGGGCCGCACAAGTCCGAGCAGCTAAGCTCTAGCACGCGCACCTCTCGGTGCTCTTTTGACTTAAACGGTTGACGGGAATGCTTACCATCAATGCATGGTATGCACTTCACTGGATTCCCCATTTCGAAGTCCATGCCAGTTACCATCGTCTTGAGTTGCTTCATCCCACCGGCACCGAGATGTCCCATGCGCCGATGTCACAACTCGTACTTGTCGCCCTTCGCCAAATTCACCACAGGCTTCTTCGTATCGATCAGCTTGTAGAGGCCGCCAACTTCACGACCAATCGCCACTACCTCGTCGTCCGGGTTGACAACTTTGCACTCCTCCTTGGAGAACATCACACGAAATCCCTTCTGGCATACCTTGCTCACCGAGAGTAAATTAATCGCCAGATCAGGGACACACAGTACATTGCTCATCGTGAGGTCCCAGGTCGCATCGGCCTCACCTTTAGCTTCACGGCCTCTCAGCGTTCGTCGGCTACGTTGTCGTGTGACACATCTAAGTGGATTCTCGAGCACGTTCTTGTTCCGGCACAAGTGAGTAGTTGCGCCAGAATCGAAGAACCAATCGCTATCGCTTCGTTTGGTTGACTGCACCGCGTGGCCGGTATCCTTCTTCTCGCAGCTCGGTTTCTTCTGACATTCTGATGCAAAGTGGCCAAGCTTCCTGCATGAGAAACACTTCACACCAGCCTTATCAACTTGCTTCTTTGGTACATTTTGCTTGCTGAAGAATGCACCCTAGCGGTCGGACAACAACCGAACCACCTGCATGATCTTCGCCTTGACTATGTCCGCCGTCAAAGCCACTCCGGATGACTCCAAGCCCATGATCATCGGATCGTACTTCTTTGGCAGACCTTTCAGCAGCAAACTGCACAACCAAGTATCGTCGCTCATGAAGCCGACCTCCATCAGCTGATTGCAGGTCAGCATAATCTCATTCACGTACTCCTGGGGAGACTGGCAAATGACGTCGTAGTCCCTCTCGACCCCGATCAATCGGATGTCTGTCAGCATCTCCGAAGAAGTCCAATCTTCCTGGTAGAACCACTGTCTTCAAACGTGTTCCGCAAGTTGTCCCATGCATTTTTTTTTTGCGGTTTTCGCATTCTGTACCAGGCCGTAGATGCTACGAACGATGTTGAGACAGATAAATGCAAGAGTTTGTTCCGTCAATTCTTCGCTTACTTCCGGATCCCCTTCATTACGGTGCTTCACGGCACACCAGGTCCGCCCCTTGTGAGTACCATCTTGGTGGAAAACGCCCAGGAGTTGTAATTTTCCGATCCACGAAGAACTTCTCTCGCCTGCAATGACACCATGCCTCCAGTTCCGCCAGCTTGCGTTCCAGCCACCCTGCCATCGCCGCCGGCATGCGCTCCAGAACTTCTTCCATCTCCATCGTTCGGATTCGTCATCTTATTTCCAGGAACTTCTTGAGTCTTGACAGTGAAAATTGTTTCTTCCTTCAAACAGAGCAGTTGCTATGGCAGCTGTCTGGGCCCCTAACCTGTTAAAAGTAGGTCTTACTCGAATGACGTGTGGGCGAAAAATAAACAAAAGTGTATTTGCTTCTTCAATTCATGGCTTACTGCTAAGTACAATAATAATTCAACGATTACTTAGTTTCTAACAGTTTTGCCGAGATTTCAAATATCTAATAAATCTTTAATCAAAACTACACTCCTATTCCACAGCGCTCACTGGAGGTGATCGGTTTCAACCAGGAGGAAATCTTCTCCATCTTCACCATCCTGGCGGTGGTGCTGAAGCTGGGCAATCTGATATTCATCCCCACGACCAACATCGACGGAAGCGAGGGCTGTGAAATCTCCAACGAATACGGTACGGATATTTCCAACCTAGCAGCCAATGACCCAATCTCATTCAATCAATCCCGTTTCCCCCTTCCAGAACTGGACGAAATCGCCCAGCTGCTTCAGCTGGACGGGCACCTACTGTTCCACTGTTTGACGCGGGTCGGCGAGAGTTGGGACCAAATCGAAACCGACGGATCGGAGATCGATGCCACGTATGCTGCCAAAATCAAGTTTGCCCTGTGCCGGACGCTGTACGGACGCCTTTTTACGCTGGTTGCGGCCCGGATCAACGAACTGTTGAAGCTGAAGCAGTACGGTTCACTAAGCGCGGTTCGAGGGCGTACCATCGGTCTGCTGGATTTCTACGGGTTTGAAGTGCTGGAGAAGAACTCTTTCGAACAGTTTGCCATCAACTTCTGCAACGAGCGGTTGCAGCAGGTCCGTGAAAAATTTATTTGGTCTTCCTTGTTCTAGTTGTGTGAGTATATTTCTCTACTCTGATGAATAATTGCAGCACTATGTGAAGAACGTTCTCAAGTACCAGCAAGATCTGTACCTTGCGGAGGGCATCGATTGGATCAAGATTGACTTTTTCGATAATCAAGCTATCTGCGAGCTGATCGATAAGCCCTGCTTTGGGATATTGCACCTGCTGGACGAACCGCAAATAATCAACGACGGAATTTTACTCACTCGGCTGCACCAGTGTTGTTCCGGCCACACAAACTTCCTAGCTCGTGATTCCAGTTTGCCTTCCAACTGTTTTCAGTGAGTTCCTACTTAATGTTTTCCTAACCTAGTAATGGTGAGTTGCATTCCAATCGTTCTAGAATTCGACACTTTGAGGGGCCTGTGTTGTATGCCAGCAACGGCTTTACGGAGAAGAATCTGGACCTATTACCGAAGCACATAAGCGCCTGCCTGTACCAAAACTGCGAACTTCCAATCGTGGCCAGCCTTTTTCCCGAAGGAAATCCGAAACGTCATAGCACTGGCCGAAAACCGACCAGCCTGAGTACAAACCTGCGTACATCGCTACAAACGCTGTTGAAGCAGCTGGAACAACGCTACAATCACTACATTTTCTGCATCAAACCCAACGAGCTAAAGCAACCGAAGATGCTGGAGTTGGGTCTGGTGCAGCACCAAGTCCGGTACATGTGGTAAGTATCACACAACATTAACTCCGAAAGGTCCCGTTTAACCATGAACACCCCCCCACAGCTTAATGCCGTTGATCAACCTGTGGCGCAATGGACACTACTTCAATATGGTGCACTCGCGGTTCGTACAGCGCTACAAACTCCTCTGCCAGTACACGTGGCCTCACTTCAACGGAGCGGTCATCGACGGGGTGGCCCTGATAATCCGCAGTGTTCCCCTGCCCGGTGCCGAATTCACCATCGGTCGCAAAAAGGTGTTCATTCGAAGTCCCCGAACCGTATACGAGCTGGACGAATTCCGGAAAGTTCGGCTAAACGAACTGGCCGTACTGATTCAGAAGACATACCGTTGCTATACCAAGCGGAAACACTTCCTCGCACTTCGCCACAGCCAACTGGTCATAGCAACCTACTGGAGGAGTTGGAGGGTGAGTAAAGCTCAGGCTTTTTGAAGGATGACGCGAGCAATTGAAATTACGATGTTTTCTTTCAGATACGGGAAAAGGTACGAGTAACTGAATTCAAGAAACAAGCACATTGGGCCGTGCAGGTGATTACCCGATTCTTCATTCTCATCAAAGTGAGTTTCGTACCCTCGTGAATAAATAACCGTAACTTCAGTCCGGCCATTTCTTCGTTTTAGACCCGTGAATTCCTGCTCACCTTGTTGCTGCGATTGCCACACGACAACATGAGTCCCATCTGCAACGACTGGCCAACGGCACCGACATTCCTGGCCGAAACGTCTCAACTGCTGCGGAACATTTTCCACCGCTGGCGGTGCTACAAGTATCGAAAGTCGTTTGATCAACCAGCTCGGAACCGAATGCGTGAAAAAGTCACTGCCAGTATTATCTTCAAGGATCGGAAGATCTCCTACCCCCGAACGGTGGCCCATCCCTTCCACGGAGACTACATTCGGTTGCGGCAAAACATCCAATGGAAACGGGTCAGCTGCGAGCACAACGATCAGTACGTGGTCTTTGCCGACATCATCAACAAGATCGCCCGATCGAGCGGGAAGGTTAGTGTGAACTCTTCAAGCAATTCAAGCGGATTTATGCATTTCAATAACTGATTGCAGTTTATACCGATCCTGCTGGTGATATCGACCAATTCAATGCTGCTGTTGGACCAGAAAACCATGCAAATCAAGTACCGGATACCGGCTTCGGAGATCTACCGCATGTCGCTCAGTCCGTATTTTGACGACATCGCTGTGATTCACATACGAGCGGTGAGTACTTGGGGACCGGTGCATCGGTCTTAGCGATTAGTAGATTTTTGAGGTAGCCTTAGTGCGGAATTGGTTGAACCAAGTATGATGTAGTTGGTACAAACGTTATTTGAAAATACCAAGTGCACCACCCCTTCCCGTTTTTTCTAATGGTAGTATCTTCGGTGTGCTTTTTTCTTTCTTTAAACCCGTTCGATCCTTCCACGCGTATCCATGCATCCGTGCAACCGTGGTATGCACATGCTTAAATTGCGTCACCGCTTCCTGGATGTCTCGAACAAAATAAACACCACCGTCCTCGCTTTGGCCGTCCCCTTTATGGCTGTGTTTGTATTTGTGTGTGTGTGTTTGAGCACCTTCCCGTAGGATAATTACAGCTCGAACATGTCGGACCGATCGGAATCGCCCACCGGGTGCTTGTTTCAGGTAAATTCAATCGATTTGATGGTTTCTTTTAGTTTAGCGGTTTCTATGGATACCTTTCAACTTTGAAATTGGTCCATCATACTTTGTGAGTGGCCCCAACAGCAACCTTACTGTGGGTATAAATTGGTTCACTGCGGCAATTTATAAATTTGGTACACACCGGTTGAAATCGGAAATCGGTCTAATGTATGAATAGTTCACAGAACGTCACGCTTATCGTTTACCAAAACGTACCCTGCTCCCAAACCAACACTTTTATCCAACATTCCAGTGATTTCGTGGAACTGAAGAGGTGTTCTCGGCTTTCAACCAAGCTGGTATTAAGTCAACATATTCTTACCCTTTCCTTATTTGACCTGCATTCGGGTGGGGCTGGCGCGGTTATTGCCATTGAACTTGGATTAACAGTTTTGACTCATTGAGGATGTACATTTCTAAGCTACATTTGTAAACAATGACATCTAGCGTATTTTTCTGGAATCTGCTTGCTCCCACAAACAAAATAGCACCAGAAGCAGATAGAGGAAGCAATTACCTTCCCGTCGGTAGTGGATATAGATGTGAGCAACCTTGCATTTCCAGGAAACTTACGTTTTAAGTCATTGTTTACAATTATTACTTTCGACCTTGTGACGATTTTGTCTGGAAATGATAGTTCTTTGTGTAAATACCACCGACAAATCGACATGAAACTCAATCTTCATTATTGATCAAGAATCCATAAAGACCGATTTAAATGTGCAACGATCCTATTTGTCAAAACCTATAGAATCTTTTTATCTAGATCAAATAAATGTGTCCAGAATTGCTCAGACATGAACCTTCTTATCAAGTTCCCATGCGTGTTCATGGCTTCAATAAACATTCTCAGCAAACACGAAGATAGATGTCATTAATCGGATTTGAACAGAAATATTAAGACATTTGCTATTGTCATTCATGTCGGTTTGTTGGTGTAAATTCAGCTGATCGGTGACTACAGTTCAGACGGATATATCAGCCAAAACACATGGTAACGAAGGTGAGGATTGTTTCTCTTCACAGAAATGGTAGACCTGCAAGGGGCTGAAATTTTGGTTACCGCTCTATATGTCGCTGAAAACGCTTCAGAATTCGCCGGTGAACCAGAGGAGCGCCAATATTTACCTCCTTTGAGAATACGATGCAACTTTGTAGATTCACAGCTGAGAATAATATAGCTCGACTACAGAACGGCCTTAACCGATTCAATACGGATTTTTGTACACAGTATTTCAACATAGTTCATGGCCTACATGCTTGAAAAATTGATAAAAACCATTAAAAAGATGCAATTTGCGAAGAAAAGATTTTTTTCTAAGTTATTGTAGACCTTTCAAACAATCCTTGAGTTTAGATCTTGATGTTCAGCATGATAAACAGGGCTATTTACGATGTCTCCACTGTACTTATGATTTGAAATAGCAGCATACTCAGAATATTTTTCAAAGTACTTCATTTAAATATGCTGTCTGAAATCGCGTTTTCAAAAACTTGGGGAGGCTTGTGGGCAGAACCGGGGGTTTGCTAAATATTGTTTTTGATTAGCACCAGAGTAGGCCGGTCTCGTACCGATGTCCCGAAAAACGTGTGAGAGACCTCAGTAGCTTTGATGCCCGCTCATCTTCGGCGGATAGAAGTAACTTTGATGAATCAACTCCCAGGCTATCAACCCAAGTAACATTGCCAAAACCATCTAGCTTTGTTAAGTTTTATTAAAGTTTTATGATCACCGCTGGAAATCAATTTTGTTTTATTATGGTACCAAGAGGTGCCAATAGGTTTTACATTTTAGTCAGGTTTATTAGAACCTACACTGCATCTTTACAACGATCTTAAAACCTTGTCTTCTAAAATTCCGTTTACTCCTATCAAAGGTTTTATTTTGACTGTAGGAACTCGTAAAATGCTGTTTTGAAATGCCGTTTTAAGACTCATTTATATTATTTTATTATGACCAGTTGAAAATGCATTTCAAAACAATTTTGTTTCCAGTAAATGCATTAAAACGCAAATTGGCATTAAGGGAAGTCACCAAATGACCAAATAGTTTTATAGTAGTCATTTTGAAGATAAATTGGCTATCTGAATAAAAGCTGTGATTTCTTTTAATCGCCTTATATGGAAATATAAGAAATCATTGAAATGTGTAAAAATAAATACACCAAATTTTAAATGTAATGCAAATGAACTGTTAATTGGAGACTTATTCCGGGATTCTTTTAGATAACCTGATTGAATTCCATCAATTCACAGGAAATTCATGATTAATTTATCGAATATATTTGTTTTAATTATGTTTTTGTTGATGTAAACTCGCATATTTCCGAGGCGCATTAATTTTTAGTTTTTATCGTGCCAATATTCACCATAAAATTAAATGCACATATGATTTTGAGCATGATACGCTATTAAAATTTCATTCTGTTTCTGATATTTTGCTATAAACAAAATTTCCTGGAACACTAGGTCTTTTTTCTTGGATTTTATTTACTGTTAAACAAATCAGAACAGCAGAGAATCGAACAAAGTAGAACAACAAAAACCAACCACGCTATCATTTAGTAGAAGTATGATCAATTTTCCCTATACTAGTTTTGATGGCATCCAAAAGGTTTTATGAAGGTTCTCAAGTGTTCGTAACATCTTTCACTAGAACATTTTTAAATTCTGTATCTTCTTATAAAGGTTTTATTAATTTGTTTTCACAACCAGGGTGGGCCACTTTGTACACTTTTCGGCTTTAAAGATGCGTAGAGGAGGTGTTGAATGTAGTTTTACCAACAAAGCCGGGAAGAGTGTTATACGGCTGGAATAAAACTAAAATTGTTACTTGAGAAAAGTCCTTCGTCGCTTGATAAAAATCATCCTTTTATCGTTCGTTTACTGAACGGACATGGAAACTGAAATGGAACAAGCTTGACGCCTTTCTGGATCCAAAATTACCGCAGATGGTTGTGTTTTGGTTGCAATCGGCTCCGAACTCTACTTCACGACTCTTGAGGGTTGAACCCAGCTGCGCATGTTTCGTTCCAATTGTGGTACGACGAGATGGGCAATGGGCAATACTTGTATCGGGGAGGGTTTTTTTTCATGGCGGGGCGCATTTGATTATATAATTCTAGCTACACAGTTTCGAAGAAAAATGCAGTTTTAGAGTACTCATCGGTAATGGACGATGTGTTACGTCATCGAGAAGAAGTTTTGCTGAAGAATTCAAAATAAAACCCACGAATCTGGAATGAAAATTGTTAGGTGCAATTGCAGCACACCGAACAAAATTCGAACCTTGTTGTCATGACAACGAAGTATGATGATCACAGCAATCTGCGCGTTGATAAATATACAACTCGGCCTCTTTTAGGCTGTGAACTTTGTAGAGTGTAGACGTAGAATAAAAAGCTGGAAGTGATTTTGCTAACGTCCATTAATTACGTCACGCAAAAATTGACTTTTTTAACCCCCCTCCCCCCTTGTCACGTGTTTTGTATGGACAATCAAATTTTTTTGTATGGATCGTCACGTTTTCCCAAACCCCCCTCCCCTCTTACTGCGTGACATAATTAATGGACCTTCCCTTTCCAAATAGACACTTGTTCCGGATGAGAAGACCACCATAGCGCAACGAGTTGAAGCAGAAGTGGAAAGGAACATGCCTGAAGAATTCGCACTTGGGGAGGGAAGGCAGCTAGCGATCCTGCAGATGGCTGAACTGCTCCAACGATTCGCCACGTTGACGCCAGTCAACCAGGAGAAAGTTCTCGAGTCACTTTACACGGACATCAGTGAGTTTGGCTACGACCCCGAAAACGGCATCACATTTGAAAAGTGGTATGCACGTTATTCGGATCTTTCCGACAACGACGTTCGGAATCTCGACGACGCGACCAAGGTACGTCTCCCTCTGTGGAATTTGGATCATGCTTCACACAGTCGCTACGTGAACTACATCCCGCCCATGCTTCCACAGGACATCGCATTCGCTGGAACAGTATCCAGGCTTATGGAAATTTTCGGATCGCCGACGTCCGTTTTCAATAAACGTTTTCAGTGCCTTCAACTGGTAAAAAAACGGAGCAGAAGACATCATTAGTTACGAAGAGAAGGAGAACCGTCCATACGAAGAATTTGAGTTCGAGAATATCAAAATCGACCACCTTAAATGCTTGGTATTTGCTTTCGACTCAAGGCACCCGGCTATGCAGACATTCGGGCGCTTCTTTTTTCCCGTATGGAGGGCGAGACAGCGGATGCACTGTCGAGTTATTGATGGTTTCACTGAAAAGTCTGCACATTATGTAGACGAAATGCGTATCTGTCGAAGATAAGCAAAGGTAGTTGGAATTAAAATGGACGCTCTTATGATAAAAAAGTTTTTTCAAATAGCGAACTTTGGTGTATATTTCAAATTTTGGTTATTCATTCTTATAAATTAATTTTGATGTTACAATATGGTTTTGGAGATCATTACAAACAATAATGATAATAATGATAAACCACGTAAACGTAAACGTTTTCAAGCTATTTCTGATTTTCTTTCAATAAAATTTCAAAACCTCAAAAAATACGCCCTTTTCATAAATTACTCGTGATATTAAAACAACAATAGCTAACGATTGTTTCTCTTGTGTTTTTAGTCTTTTTTAAAACACATGTATGTGCCTCTTACTTACTCTTAACAGCTCTGTCGATTGAAAAAAGCTTGACTTAAAGTTATAAGACAAAAATAATGAATTATGGTTGGATTTATATTTATATATACCATTTATTAGTCTCGGTCATTGATAATATTACATAAACATTATATATAAACTATTGATTGCTTTTTATATATATTATGAATCCTGCCTTCTTCGTCATTCGAAAACAGTTTTACAAAACTTCGTTTTCTGAAATTGGAACGAATGAGTGGTACTTTTGTGTACCTGCAATCGTTTTAGTCTGTCGGTAAATTTCATTCCATTCTGCTACCCCCTGTTCATACTCTTCATGAGATACATAACAAAACGACATTTTTGTTAAACAATCATCACTTTTTGGTTCGCCCATTCGAATAACTCTAATGCACTTTTATAGGGTGTTCATGTTGTACAGCAAGGCTTGCATATCTTGCCATTCGTTTTAATGTACCAATCAATTGCATCGCAAGGTCCCTTACCGTGGATGTTGCGAAAAATGCCATTCAGCATCAATATTGTATTTCTTTTAAACTTACAAAGGCTTGCAAAAGTTCTTCCTATTTTTATATTGGGATGCTGCCCGTCAGACATAAACGTAGCTTTTACTTTAACTTTTGTTTGCAAAAGCTTATTAGTTTTGAAATAAACACCTGCACCGCAATCGTATCATGTTTCAACACTTCTGAGATAACAATGAAACCGATATTTTAAGTATTCCAGATTCCGTGTAATAAATGACAAAGGGTGAATAGTGGCTTGCTCATTACTCCAATAACTACTTTGAACAGCATCTTGAAAAACAAATGAATAATTTTCAGAAAAATCACAAATTATTATTACTTCGCGTCTTTAAGACAACTTTTTATAATCTCTCAAGAAACTAGACTGCTGAGATTTGACAAAATCGTGGGATACTAATTGTTCCAACTTTTCACAAAAATAAGCAATAAATTCATCAATTGGTTTAACAAGTGTCTCTAAACTACATCTATCAGTTGAAATCCATTGCTCAAAAGATATTTCAACTAAACCACGTTTTTCTAATTTGTCTGTTAAACTACTCTCAAAATCTGAAAAGCCTGGACATCGTTCGCATTCACGGAGTTAACATTTTTTAGTTCTAGTTGATGAGCTACATAATATTTCTTCAAACACAATTTATAATCATTCTCGAATGAATATTTTCTAAGACCATGAAGCATCAAGTTAATGTTCTCATGAATGGTGCAAACACAAATGTTATGAGAACTCATGTGCTGCCAGTAATTTGCAATGCTTTGGTCTTAGTGCTGCAAAAGAGTCTAAACCCAACAGACATTTTGATGCATCTCTTGAAATTTAATGAAAGCTTCTCTAATGAACAAACTAAAAGGCGCTTTTGAATATGAACCGTCTTATCTTCACTCCTCACTGAAACGATAGCGTTCATAACAGTGGTTGCTCGTGTAGTCATCATCACTGTCGTAAAATGCAAAATTTGGTTTTTTATTTCCGGGTTCAGACCGTGTCCCAGCTGTTCGTTAGGGGCAGCTAAAACACCTTCGTGCTTTGCGCAGAATTTAGCTTAGTATACGATGTACTTGTTTGTTATTCCAAATTCTGCCATTACTCTTTGATTTGTCCAAGATTGTGGTAAACCGAAAGTATCTCACTTGATCGTCCCTCGAAGTTTCTGGATCAGCATACCGGTCCTTTAGCTGCGCGATTATTTCGTCATATTGCTCCGTGACACTTATCGATGAGTTCCAGCGAATTGTCAATCTCAAGGCGGACACATCGCTCATCGAACGACAGTCAAGTTCGAAGCATGTGGTTCACCCAGTCTCGGAAAAAAAGGAGCATCAAACACAGAATCCATCGAAGGCGAAATGTAAGCAGTTACCATCCACACCGTGCTGGCAATGTGGCCAGGTCCACTACGTTCGCGACTGTCCATTTTCCGACCACCGCTGCAAGACGTGTGATCGTGTCTGCCACAAGGAAAGCTACTGTAGCTGCATCAAGAAAACACCCAGTGGTAGTTCCAGTCAAACACAACCGGCTACGAAGAAGCCTGCAAAGAAGAAAATGTATGACTCCGTGTTCGTCCAGGTGCATCAGACAAATTCCTGACAATGGGAAGCAGCTCCGTTATCGAGCGCATCGGAAGGGTGGATTTTAATGTTTTTTCTGGTAAACAAACAACGATTGATAAGGTCGCATGCGAACCAACTTAAGGAGCGACCAGCTGATTCGATTCAAGCAAGCGAACCAACCCCGCTATCAGGGTTGCCACATTATTTTTCGTTCCCATCTTTAATTTTTGCCGAAAAAATCTTTTCTATCTGTGTTGAGCTGCATAAATCTTGGTAAAAATCTTTACTTTACATTTTGTGCTCTGAAATGAAAACAGATCAGTATACGATTCATGTTCTCGGGGAAAATCGATCATTGCACTTTAATGAATCATGTGGTGTTTGTTTTCGTTACTAAATGTTCCAGGATAGGTGAACAATATCGTAATGGAATTAACAATCAATCATTGAATCCTAGAGGGTTTTGAGCTGTTTAGTGAATACTGTAACCGAATTAGAAGAATTGATTCCACACCTGCTCGACAGCGCATTTCTCAATGCAGATTTCTTCATGTCCGTACTAATAACCGACTGTCGAGTTATTAGTACGAGACACTGAAGAAGTCTGCACATTGTAGACGAAATACGCGTATCTGTCGAAGATAAGCAAAGGTAGTTGGAATTAAATGGAAGATACTAATTCTTCTTCTAATTTCTAGTTAATCAATCATTATTATGATTGTTGTGATGTTTTTATTAGCTGATCATCTCCTCTTTTCCTCTTTTGGCATACAAGATGTCCGTACTCAGGCGGTTACAGATTTTGGACTTATTTAGATTGTATTGCGAGAAAATACGCTCCACTTCATCAAAAGAATACGGAATTAGTAAAAGTTTGCAATGAATTTTCCTTGCAAGTGAAAACCCAACTTCCCATCTACTCGCTTGAATTACAGACGTTTCCTTCAACAAGTTTCGAAGTCTTCTGATTCTTGCACCTCGTTGTCCTTGCAGATGGTTACCGTCCTTAGCTCACGAAAATCATTTTCGATGGCCTGTTCCCCACCACTCTCAAAGAATTTTGGAGATTGTTCAATAATCGAGTTGAATTCCATCAGAGGGCGCAGCTTCTTGGGGTCAATGCTCACTGCAGTAGTCAGAGCTGGATCGTTTAGATCAAAGCGTTTAATGATCTGTTCAATCAAATCGGTATAGAAAGCACAGCAGATCGGGTAAAAAACCTCCATCGAGAGTTCCGGATCTAAGCAATTCTCCTGCAGCTTACGAAGATGTTTCCCGAAATCTGAAACCCCTAAATCCCTCAGTTGTTGAGGGCAAGTATCCTTGCAAACATTTTCAAGAAGCACCATCAGCGAAACTTATTGCAGGATTGCATGTTCTTGAATTCCGTAGCTTTTGACTGGAAGATACGCTTAGTTGATAAGAGGCAATACTAACAACAATCAATATGCAACTAGCGATTTGAAATTGGTTCACTGTTGTAGAGCCCCTAGGTTCGAAAATTGCCTTGCAGTCCGCACCATGTTATACACTCTTGTGCTTGTCAGTGTCTTCCGGTACTAGTATCTTGGGCTTTGTTTTGATTCACTATGTTATTTTGACACAATATTTGATAGTGTGTTGGTGCGAGATGCTTTATAAGGGGCGAATCATTAAGCTTGGGACCGGTGTGCTAGTACTTCCAGAGCCAAAAAATATAATCATTTTCTTCATGGCCTAAAGAGCCGCTGATACTAAGCTCAAGAAGTGGAGAAGGCTCATCATGATGACAACAACCTAACCATTGTGTCAGTTGGATTAGAACGCGAAAAACAACACGAGCTCTGAAAATCGTTCCAAGTTCCATTTTATAACTGACTCCAACTATAGCCATCTGGTGGCAGACGGATACAGAACTGTGTCATCTGGAATTGGGTCGTTGAGGGCTGCAGGACATGTAACTGCAGGTATATCACATTATTTGTTCTAGGTACACTTGCAGATGTTTGAAAAAAATCTGTGTCAATCTAGATAAATCTGTGCATGTGGCAACCCTGCCCGCTATCCGTATTTGTGGACGAGTTTGGATTGCCAACCACCACTACGACGCACCAGTCGGTACGAAATACAGGTAGTCGAATAGTTCCCGAGGTGCCCGAACAAGATTCTGTCGATTTAGAATACTTTTCGGAGTCTGCATCCGAAGAAGAAGCAGAACCACAACCGAATGAAACTATAGACACTCTAGTAATAGACCGGACAACGTGCCGCCATGTTGTATCCAAAACGAACATTTCCTCGCATTTCCCATACGATTTGACAGTTGTTTTGGATACATCAACTGTGCCAGACTCACGTTGTCCGGTCTATTACTAGAGTGTCTATAAATGAAACCTCAGGCCGAGACGCACCAGCGAGATTTGAGCCGTACAACTTGAATTAAGAGGGGAGAAGTTAGGTGCAATCGCAGCACACCGAACAAAATTCGAATCTTGTTGTCACAGCAACGAAGTATGATGATCACAGCAACCTGCGCATTGCATAAATATACTCGGCCTCTTTCAGGCCGTGAACTTTGTAGAGTAAATATGTAGAATAAAAAGGTCCGAGTAATTTTTCAAATAGGCACGTTTTTCTCTGGTTCCGGCTGATCCCGAAACACAACCAAAATCCTGTCACGAGCTAACGAAACAGTACACGGAACGGAAGATTAAGTAAACATGCGGAACGAGATAAGAAGCTCTAACGTAATTTCAAGCTACTTTGGTAGATACCATTCCCAACATATCGAAAGGTAGCTGATTTTCACCATTTTATTCCTACAGTCTTGCATACCAACAAGTCTCCCACCCTACTCCAATCCCGTGGGCAGCGATGCAATATTATTGTACACCGCTAATGTGCACTAATTGTATATCCCGCAAAATTCAAAACCCCTTTGGGTAGAAATGTTGCGAAGCCTTTTCAACTAGTGTGTTATGTAAAGTACGAGTTCTTGAACTCATTTACATTTACATTTACAACAATCTAAGATCCATACCAGTTCACTTGCATCAAAATAAAGGTGGAATCAAAACATTTTGTGGATTCCTTGTCTGATTTCAAAGTTCAAGGTTTTCTGGGACCAACGATCTGCAAGTTATCATTATTCTGTATGTTGTAATAGTCAAAATAACTGTTAATTGAGTTTATTCTTTTCACCCTTATTCCCTTCAGTCGGAAATCGGTCGGAAGAAGGGTGACTTTGTGTTCCAAACGGCTCACTCGATCGAGATCGTCACGAAGCTGTTCCTGGTGATCCAGAATGCAACTGCCAAATCTCCGGAGATTGTCATCAGCACGGAGTATGATCCCATACATTTCCAAGCAAAGGTGCCAAAGTTTGATCAACATTTTCTGTTCTATTCTAGATTCGAAGCTAACTTCGGTCAGCAGACGGTGGTATTTACGTTCAAATGCGGAGGCCTTGTGGACAATCCGTACAATCAGACCCGTGTCCAGCGCAAAGGCAACCGGATGGAGGTGATTGTGTAACAGAGGGCCTTACCGGAGGGCGCTACTGGTGGTGGAGCTGGACGCTCTGAATTGATACAGTTGTTCGACTACGACGACGAGGACGGTATGGAGTTTGGCGTCCGAGGGTTGGAATTCGACTAGCATCGGAGGCTTAGTCGCATGCGAGATAGCTTTGTTTATATTTTGAAGCAATATTTGATTGTTTAGTGCCACGGCAAGGCGTGTTAATATACTTGTCTGTGGTGTTTTAAAAGAGCAATCGGGGAAATGTTGTTAAACGAATGTAGGGAAAACCATGATAGAAAGAAATTAATGTGTGCCAATTGGTCGATTGTTTTAGGTAAAAGTGTAAAACGAAACTACGGTAGTTGAAACGTGACAACTAACTGATAAATTTGAAAACGTTTAATATAGAAAGATAAAAAAAAATCAATTACGGCAACCTATTAGCAATTGAAAACTACAAAAACAAACTTGGAATTTAATCGTAGAGAGACTTTTATAAATCTATTTAAGTTTATGAAATTATAAGATCTAGTTCCATACAATCATAGTGGGTATAACAAACGTAAAAACAAAAACTACTTTTATCTGATCCCACGCCATGTGTGGGCAAGGAAGCAGCCACCTGGTTGCGTTCTTGGAGGTTGGTCACCAATGACCACAGGGAGTCGACCCACAAACGCTCGTTCAAGCCAATACTAAATTTTAACCTAGACATTATTTTTGATATTAATTTTATCGACTACTACTTTCGATAGATCACGCAAGGTTTGACAAACGGAGTTTTTAACAGTCTGTGCTCATATTTTCCATGCATGCGAGTCGATCGGTCTTTGGTATTTTTAAATAAAGCGAAAATCAAAACAAAAGGTTCTTATATTAAATGGCAGACTGTGTTGTGACTTGTCTGTTTGTTGAAGTTCGACGGAATCGAACATACACACACACAAAAAGAGAAATCGGAACTCTTTGATTTCCACGGAACCTATTACAGCAAGATGTACTAACCTTTAGGTAGCTCAATTTGTCTTACCGAATCGCATTTAAATGTAAACAACATATAATAATTACAAATTTACCCGACGTAAGAGGGAGAAAAAAAACAACGTTAGTGGACAATTGTTTCAACAAGGCGTAATCTTCACCAAAATAAAAACAAAATAAATATATAAAAGACGACGTGTTGCGAGAGGTGAGAGACAAACAAATAGGCCAAATAAAACAATTACTAGTCCTACCACTTAGCATACAACTACAAAGATATTAAAAATTACAGTTGTGAATGAAACTGATAAAAGAAGATAACTCAATGACGCTTACTACAGTGACAGATATTAATTAAAGAAGTAAAAGAAAAAAATGAATAGAAAGACAAATAGAAACAATAGCAAACAAATTAACCGATAACAAATAATGCAAACCCCCACTGTTTTAGGAGGTGTATGAATTAGTAACCATTATTAGACGACTAGCGATCAGAATCAATTAATCCCCGCCACTTCAAAGAAGCTAATGTACCGTTTGAATCCTGTATAGAACCGCGTTATTATCGATTGTTTGTTTGGTAAACACAGTGCGCTCGAGTGGTAAGAGAAAATCAGATAGAATACCTCAGTCGGTGTGTGCGTCATAAACATTTTTTGGGTGTTAATCGGTACAATCCGTTTTCGTTCTCCCAGTTCACGTCTTTAGTCATCATCGAATCACTACACATACCTAAACCGCGGCGAAAATCGATTCCTAACAACAAGCACGTGTAAAACTGCATTTAATAGAATGAAGCGTGGTTAATGTGCCAAAAAAAAAACGATTATCATAACTTAGAGTATTACACAACCTATATATACAAAAAAAAAGAAAAGAAAAAAGAAAAAATCACACACACTAAACGTACATACATACAATTCACGCAGTGCGGGTTCTTTATAACTTTTAAAATAGAATCGGAAGATTTAGAACATCGGAAATGAGGAAGGGACATCGTAAAAGGAATGAGAATTTTGTGCCAATTTTTTTGTATTAGATACTTTCTCGAATAGGCGATGGTGCAGTTCAGTTCCTGCTTCTGTCACATTCAGTCACCTATGAACCAAGAATTGTGTACAGAGTTTTGAAGTTTTGCAAGGTTGTTCCGTTTTGCGTTTAGATATTGAATCAATTTTTTTTCCAAACACTGAAGAAAGGTACATTGGAATGTGACGACAAGAACGGCAGTAGTGAATATCTATGGTAGTGAAAGTAGAAACCAGTTAATTAAAGATCAAAAAAAAGTTGTAGAACAAAGTATGTATAGTTCTTGACAAAAGGAAATAAGATTACAAAAAAAACTCATGACATTACAGTTAACAAAGAGGAACAAGTTTGATGGATGAAAAATGTGCCAATCGAGGATTTGTGCGAGCACAGTCCGCTGTTAGACGTGTATAGTTGAGCTTTTGCATTATCTCTGCGTGTTAAAAAGGGCCGAAAGGAGGGGACTGAAGAAATTGGTTTTGTTGAGATACATAAACGTTTTCGAGTCGTTTTTTGTTTATCATCGTGTGTATTCATGTAGTGCTCGTAAGCGCTATATTTCAGTTTTTTTTTCACATTTGTTCTGGGCTTCTTAGTATTTTAAGTAGGCCTTGGCGAACAGATACTGTCAGCTGATCTGCAGCTAAAGTGTTTCAAAAATTCTCTGATCTGAGCTTCTTTTTATGGCTCACTCTCTCTAATGATCTGCAGCAGTTCAAAGTTCTTTCCAACCCGAATAAAAATTTACATCAGGCTGATGTCTGATTTCAATGTCTACATCAACATGAAATTCAAATGTACATCTTACGTTGAACATTAGAGATCAGATCGATTTCGCTGTATTTAGGCAAGGTAACATGATGTTAACATCAGACATTTTCAAACAAATTTTTTCTAATCCAATGTCCTTTTGACGTCATGATTTTGACATTCAAATAAAATGTTTTTCTGATGTTTTAAGTTATCAAAGCATATTGATGTTTTCAAATGTATTTGAATAAAACAGCACAGTCAAAGGATTTTTGATGTTTTCAGATGTATTAAAGGTTATGAATAAACATCTTACATATGTTTTCAAGTGTCGATTTTATCCAATAAAAAGAGATGATGTATGATGCATTCGAGATGTAGAAAAACGTGACGGTGTATCGTTTCCGGATGTTTTCAGTTGTAGATAATAACATTAAAACCAAATAATCTGAAAGCATCAAAATCACATGTTAGGCTAAGGTAAATTTTTATTCGGGTGTTGAGTAAAGTAGTATAAAGTAAATATGCACCAATATCGCCAAACATATACGATTCACACTTAATTCTAATCGCATCGGATATTTACCGATATTTTATGAGTACAAAATTTTACATCTATAAGAACATGGATTTCAACGCAACGTGTGATTGTTATGACACAAGATGTATTCTGGCTTATTATGAATACAACATTTTACTTCACAAAGACCTTTGATTCTATTGTAACGTTTCATTCTTATGTTGTAAGAAGTTTTCTAATGCTGTAGACCTGCAGTCTTTTACAGTAGAATGAAGTTTATTTCTAAGGTAACGACCAATTATAATGTCATCAGATGTGTTTAGATGTCTTAGGTACACAACATTTCACACATACATAACGTTTGATTGTCATGTAATTTTAGATTCTAGTTTTATAAGACGTGTTCTGATGTTAAATTTAACATCATCAATACGTTGTTTCTAATGTGAAGTTTAAATATGTTGTATTTATATGTACTAGGGCGTTACTTTGAACTCTGAATACATTTAGAATACGACAACCCACATTCAAATTTAATGTTTGGAAGATGTCTGCTAATATTTTTTACATCACCATTTCTATTCGGGAAGTTTAGGGTGTTTGATACAAATTTCTGTTTTGCAGGATCGTTGTGAACATAGAGGGTGATTGTTGAAAGGGTACTTTGTAGGACTTGATAAAACAAAATGTTCTAGCGTTTTAAAATCCAACAGGGTGGTGACATAGTACGGAGGGGCGTCAAGCAAAGCGTGTTAATTGCTTGAGGTGAAGGTCTTGGAAGCGTCAAAAAAGGTATTCTATAACATAGTGTAGCGTTTTTGTATGCTGTGACTTCTAACGAAACATGTAAAAGGAGCCCATAGCCATGATAATCCAATGTTAATTATTTCACACGATTGTACTCAGCCGCATTCTTGCTTACGATCAAACACAACATTTGATCGAGTCGCGTTTGAACGAATCCACCGCTGAGTGGGTTTTGGGTGGCACTTAAACACAATCTATATAGGTCAGGCCTATGGCAACCCGAATAAAAAAATCTCATAGATTTACAATAGAATGTATTGTAACCATACAATAGAATCTATAGTATGTACACATAATCTTATTGTTCACAACTATAAGATGGCAATAGGAGATATTGTTACCACAATAGAATCTAATGTAAACTGAGACATCAACAATAGAAAAGGGGGGTTGTTATGTATCTGAACTGTAGAAAAAATCAGTATTTTCCGAACAAATTCGATCCAATAACTATTAATTGTTTTGTTTCACAATTGTTGAAAATCCAAGCATATGGAGTGAATTTTAGATCTATTGTAATGACAATATGCATTTTTCATTTATCTGATTCATGAACAATAAGATTCATGGTCGGAAATAGATTTTTATGTTGTTTTATATTAATGTGTTGTAATTGTCTGGTTATTTTTATCAGGGAAGGACCACTTTTTTACATAGACAACTTCTCAGCAAGCTCAGCTGTCAAAATAAAGTCAACATTGTAAGTCTGTTTTGGCTCGTTTACGTTTTCTCTGTTGTAGCTCGTTTTTGTTGTGCACGTCATGCAAAGCAGAAAGATCGCTTTCTGTGGTGTTTCACATCAAAACAAACAACCAAAACAAATTATTTGACTTCTATTTGACAGCTGACAGCGGGCCCAAATCAATTTGGGCCCAGGACATCCTGTCTACTGTCAATTACTGCTATTGATATAGGCTTGTCAATGGCCTGATATAGGTCTTCTAAGCACTATTAGCACAGAGAACAGACATCCAAACTAGAATATATTTCTCAAAAAAACTTGTGTAAGAATTCAAATTAAAATACGTTAAAACACTATTGCCATCTCTCGGGCTGTGGCCACTTGCGGTTTTTAATCAAACATGGTTAAGATTCGTTGACCGTGCGGTGAAAGAACTGAACTGCCAAAAAAATTTAGTAGAATAAGATTTCAAGCTGGTCAATTGATGGCGATGCCAGCGCCGCCGCCATGATATTGCCAGTTCATTACGATTATGAAATGGCCGTTAAATTTCTTACACAGTTTTTTAATTTGACTTGGATGTCTGTTCTCTGTGCTATTAGCTATGTTCTTTATAGACTTCTCTGCCGCCGTTAGTATTAGTAAGCAGTTTCACTAATACAATCGTTTTGCTGGTTGAAATAAATAACAAACCGCTGTCAACTGAACATTTTACAGTTAATCTCGGTTGAAAACAATAAACAATCGATCCTATCGTGTAAAGCAGCACCTAGTGTTTGTGAGATCGCCGGAGAACCTAATGTGACTATACAACTGCATTAATGCCACTTTTGCGGCTTAGTGGTTACTTGGCAGATGATGGATGCTAAATAATTTAGCGGTTGAAAATACCATATCCAGGGGTTAAAATAAAGGCACCCCTGACGATGTTCAGCTTAATACAATTTTGTTTAGCTTACCATGTTTGTGTTTGATTTACGATCACGAAAATAGTATTTTACTACCAGGGGGCGACCCTGGCGTATTGGTTAACATCCATACCTCTCACGCCTAAGTCACGAGTTCGAATCTCACCCCCGGAGAAGTTACGAAAATGCCCAAAAGTGGTGTTTGACTGACTACGACGGGAGATAAACCAGCCCGAGGCTAAAAATCTCGATAACCAAGAAAAAAAAAAAAAAATTACTACCATATTTTACACCACATTGAATTAATTAAAATTTATTTCCCGTATTGTTTAAAAAAAGAAGGATTTTTCAGCTTTGATTTAATGACATTTTTTTATTTGGGGGAAATGCGATTGAAATCTGATTTATATCATTTTTGCTTTACGCCTTTTTGAATGTTGAACGAAATATTCCATTCAAATTTAATCAGAGTTGCTTTGCGCCTACAGTAAACATCATGGATTCATCCGACAAGGAGTTTTTGGCTTCTTCCTGCACAATCAATGCCATAATGAATAGGCAGAGACATTTTTCGGTTCATCCTATCAATCAGAATAGACGAGAAGATGGCGAGTTCTAGCGGCTCTGCGGGAATATCCGGATAAATTTCGTCCAGACATCCGGATGAATATTTCAACTTTCGACTTTATACTGGATATGATCAAACACAAGCTGATGAAGGATTGGACCAATTTTAACAAGGAACCAATCTTCCCAAAAACCCAAAAACTAACATTTTACAAAAATATTACCATGTTTACTAACAGATATCTCGCAACCGGTCATCCTCTATCTAGGACAGGACCTGCCAGCTGATAGTGCAAAAACAAGACCATTTACCTGTCAAAAAGAACGTTTTTCATTGGTCGCTTTGACAACCGCCTCTACCGCCTCCGTCGAGTTATATTTCAAGCAGGCAGTTTGTTGTTGGTTTGGCGGTGTTGCTAGTAGTCACTGCTTTTCACTTTTTCGTTTGTGACAACTCACACCAAATTTTTATTGCTGGAAAACAGAAAAGTTTTGCAGATTATTTTGTGCTGTAATTTCAGCAATGCATACAGCAAAACCAAGATTGCTGATCAACCAGCAAAACTGATATTCAAAAAAGTGACAGCTCTTATACTGAGCCTGCAGCAAAATGTTCACAATTTGCTGGATAAACCAGCAGCAGATCAAGACAAATAATTTTGCTGTATTTTCGGCAAATTACAGTATTTGCTGAACATACAGCACAGCTAATGTTTTGTTTTCTGTTTTGTTTTATAAATAAAAACACGTTTTCGGCTTATTTTTCATTCATTGTAACTAAGCTTTTTATTTATTTTAGTTGTAAAAGAAGCCCATGTTTTACAATCAATGTGAAAAATTAAAACAATTTTTTTGAGTAAATTCGCAATCTTTTGTGTGCCCTTGTTGATTTTGCACCACGTGATGGATTTTTTTCTCTAATAATGAGAAGTGAGCGTTCCGAAGGAAATAACATCAATCAATATACATAAATTTACATTTTGTTATTTTACTTACGTTTGGGTATTTTTGGATGTAGATGTGTAAACTTGCCCAGTATTACATTCGTACTCAAGCACTGTAATTGACCTTTTAGCTGATGGAAACATTCCGGTGAAATAAAGTTGGATCTAAAACTAAGAACTCAATTGTAAAAGAGACACGAAAGCTTCATTCGTTTTTATCAGCAATCCATCAAACTGACAGGCAAAATAGTTTACTGGTCTTCGGTAAATATTAGTTACTGATTTACAATCAGTAAGAAAATATTTGCTGATTTTCGGTATATAATACTGGATTCCACAAAATGGCAAAAAGAACTGGTTAACAGCATAAATGTGGAATGCTGAAGGATCTTCAGTAAATATTGATGCTGTGTTCAGTTATTTGTTCAACATATGCTGGTATATCAGTAACAAATGTTTTGCTGATGTGTTTCCTGGGAAACTATTGCTGGAATCAGTTAATATTATTTGAGTGTGTAGAGCAAATGCGGAAATAACAGTTACTTTTGTAGTGAATTATTTTAAATCAGTTCGAAATGAAGTGTAAATCGAAAAAATTGGTCGCAGTGACGTGTCACATCCGGTCTCCGTTTCATCCGGTTTCCGAGGATCCAATCGTTCGCCGAGAGTAGGTGAAGGCCTCCATTGGGAACGCATGCGAGGAAGACATTCTCTTGCTCAAGCTTTCTTCCCACAGCAGAATTTTGCAGCGCTAAGCATCAATGAAATTCAATGAAACCTTATAAATTAACGTTTAGTTTGATACAGCTTCATTTCCCGAGACGGCAAGAGAGATTTTTTGAGTACTTTATGTTCAATGGGATTACTGTGTAAACATATCTGGCAACATTGGAGCGACCCCCGTATCATAGCAATCATAAATTTATAAGAGGTCATCTCTCTCTGAGCTGACAGGTCCTGTCCTAGATTTATATCATTTTTGCTTTACGCCTTTTTGAATGTTGAACGAAATATTCCTTTCAAATTTAATCAGAGTTGCTTTGCGCCTACAGTAAACATCATGGATTCATCCGACAAGGAGTTTTTGGCTTCTTCCTGCACAATCAATGCCATAATGAATAGGCAGAGACATTTTTCGGTTCATCCTATCAATCAGAATAGACGAGAAGATGGCGAGTTCTACCGGCTCTGCGGGAATATCCGGATAAATTTCGTCCATACATCCGGATGAATATTTCAACTTTCGACTTCATACTGGATATGATCAAACACAAGCTGATGAAGGATTGGACCAATTTTAACAAGGAACCAATCTTCCCAAAAACTTAACATTTTACAAAAATATTACCATGTTTACTAACAGATATCTCGCAACCGGTCATCCTCATTCACTACGCTTGGGTTTTCTTTTCGCATGGGCCGATCGACAGTTGCTGCAATTGTACGGGAAACATGCCAGGTGCTGTGGAAAGCTCTGCAATCTATTTACATGCCACCCCACACGGAATTTTTTTTCCGCACGATAGCTGATGGGTTCTGGACGAAATGGAACTTCCCAAATTGTATCGGAGCGATCGACGGCAAGCATATGCCCAGCAGGAACTGGATCGATGTATTATAATTGCAGTTTCATTCAATTGTCCTGCAAGCCGTGGCCGATGCGAACTGCAAATTTATATTTATAATGGTGGATGTTGGTGGATTCGGTAAACAGAGTGACGGAGGAACATTGAATGCATCGGACATGTTTCAAATGATGAATGAAGGAAAACTAAACATACATGCTTAACTACCTCATCCAGAGCTTCCAACGAAAATGCCGCATCTCTTTGTGGTTGGATGAGGCATATCCGTTGCTTAGGAATTAACTACGGCCATACCCTAGATCAAGCATGTGCCCGGAATGTTAATATTTCAACCAATGATTCTCCAGGATGAGAAACTGTGTTGAATGCGCTTTTGGCATCATGAGCGCCAAATGGAGACTTTCAATGAAGTATATATCCTGGATAATGTCATCATTGATCAGGAAGGATTTGACGTGCAGCTAGAAGAAGCCACAGGGCTGAATGCGGGGTATAGAAAAAATGAGAACTGTTTCGATAACATTTCCACTAAAACAGGTGCGTTCGTAAGAACTCATTTTATGAAATATTTCAACAAAAATAAGTTGTAAATAATGTAAACATCTTTTCTACAAATTTAACCAATGCGTTTTATAAAAAAAGTCATCACATGAAATGAAGTCCACCAAGAGTATCTTGTGTTTGATGTTTCCTCCTGATTAAAAATATGACAATGCTATTTACTACTACTTTGCTGCACGCAAAATCGGTGACGTGATGACCGAGTAGTATTGTCGTCCAGATGCAATGATTGAGGGGCGTTGACCTACTGAACCAGCCGATTCCTCTGGATACTGGTTTTCCACAATCCCAACTCGGATGTGAATGTTTGGTGACTCAGGGTACCGGAATCGTTCAGCAGTCGGTTCTTCTAGTACACAAATTTATGCACTACATTTTGCACTTCCGTATGAAATAGTAGCTTTTCCTCCGGGAGCAACTTCCGAACATGGGGCAACATACTTTTAAATATTTTTTTTTCGCCTCGATATCGACTAGACGCTGCTGGGCACTTCTCTTGTTGGCCTGGCCTGGCGTTGTGGTCTTAAGTCATTTTCATCGGTGTGATCGATTTCTACCGATTCCGGGATTTCCACTTGTTGTTTCATCTGTTCCGGTTTCTAGCGTATTAACAATCCTAGTATTCGCGGCGCCATCAGGTTGCAAGTGTCCGCCAGATTTTCTCGGTTTCATATGATCTTTCAGGAATAGCATGGACTCAAAATACGGCCAGGTGGCGTACGTTTCGTAATTGAGGGGTGCTTCGTCACTTGATCGTTCTTCCGGTACTTTTCGTAGTTCCTTTCCAAACTGATTCCGTACCGAATTCAATTTTTTTTTATCTCGTCCGCTAAAAACGAAACATTAGATTTTCGCACAAGAATAAATTACTGCGTTCTAAATTACTTGTCAAGCCTTCTCCCAATTCCTCCGCAACCTGTAGCCAGAGCTTCTCTGCTATCACTTTGTTCCAGTACACCTTTAATGTCTGGTTCCACAGCGGTTTTAGCTCAAATACGAGCGAAATGAAAGTTTCAACGTCCATTTCGTTTGAACTCGGTGGCTAGAGTGGGTGCACGCGCGTGAAAACACTTGACAGAATGGTTTGACTCTAAAAGGAACGCTTCCTAATGCGCTTACTATGACGGGTGTAAAGGCCCAGCTACAATGACGAGCGCAACGGCACGTTGCGGCAGCTTTTGACAGTTAATCCATATATTTTATGTCAAAAACTGCCGCACCGCGCCGTTGCGCTCCCCATTGTAGCCCAGCCATGGATATAGTTATATATCCCAATAGTCTTTTGTTACTATAGCATAACACGATAAACGCCACAATTAATTACGATGTTGACTTAATATATAGAAATACACGATACTATTTGAACACTGTTATACGATTTGTGGTTGTCTGGGCATTATATGCAATAGTCATCTTGACCATGATTTAATTGTACCGACAATCTTGACCGACAAACCATGGCATTTTTCTTGTCTCTAGTCAAATTAACTTGCAGGCTGTTCGTCCAACGTCATTGTATGGTTGAGAAAAGTTTAAATTGGTATTATTTTGAAGTAACTACTTTATTGTTTATATCAACTCATTTACGGTTGACATTTACTAGCAATAGATTCGACTATATATTATGAATAATATGAAATTATATCATTTGCTAATTATCATGTAGTTTTCTCTCAGTTCAATAATAAAATATGGTTTTCAATTACTATTGGTATAGTAAAATCGAACCATATTTATTCGTCTTCGTATTCTGGTAAATTTTTGTTTCATAATTTAATAAATCAGATTGGTCCAGATAATCCGAGTAGGCCCTTTTAACTGTGCAAGATTCACTGATTGTTTGTATAGGTGCCATAAGGTTATGATAAAACAAAAAAGTTCATGAATCACACAACCATCCAATCAAAGATTATCCCAAGTATCACAAAGCACGATTCAGAATTCCCAGCTCCGATAGACAAAACTGAACTATGACCGAATTTATAGTATGCAAAATAAAAGCACAGAAAAAGAATCTATTCGTAGCTACTAAAAACCAAAATCAACAATCATCATTACAATAAATTATGTAACAAAAATAATGATTTCAGATCAAAAATGTCAGTCACTATATATTTTATCTGAGTACATCATTAACTAACTCTAGAAAGGAGCAACAGCAACAAAACAAAACAAAACAAAAAACACATCACACAGAATCGCGAAAACGTGAAACCCACATGTGGGGAAAGCAATTTTTAATTATAAATACATATCTCATCATCCATGAAAGAAGAAAACAGCAAATGAGTAAACAAATACAACCAAACAAAAAAACATTAGAGAACAATATAAAGAAAAAACTGAAAAAGTAAAGAAAAAACATAAAATTGATTCATCAAAGCGTTTTATTTGCCACATCCGAACAGAGGGTCCTGGAGAAAACTTTAAAATATGTTATCACAAAAATCGAATTAACGAACGTACATAGTAAATTAAGCTTGGAAATGTTCCAAAAACAATTTCTTAAAAGTTTCTGAGTTTTTTTAAAATCGTTTATTTCCCGAATCTTATACGAAACTTCCAGTCGATAGGCTTCAATATCGACGTGATGTTTCGTATAGGATTCGTATGGTCTCATACAGTTTCATAAGGCAAATCTTACGCATTTCGATAGCCTATTTAGTCAGTGAATGGCATCCTTACCGTTAGTGTAGATCGGTACTAATGTTTAATCCTACTTGTACATCTTCCTAAAACTAACTAAATGGAGAATAAGCTGAAAATAAATATAATCAACAATTCAGCGTATCTTCTACCGAAACGAACCCTGCTGCCAACCCAACCCTTTTATCCAACATCCCAATGATTTCTCGTGGAAGTGCAGATAATTTTTAATAGGGTTTCATGACACTTTAGATTAAATCAAGTATAGTAGAAATTTATTAATTCGATGGCATCAATTTTTTCACATTATCAAGAAGTCCTCCGTCAACTTTGCAGCTATGTCACTCAAAAATGCTAGCCAACACAAATGTTAAAGTTTTGATATCGATGGGAAATTTCCACTTACTAAGCACAAGAAATAATTGCTATTTTAATTATGCCAACACTTTCGAACATTGAAACCTGGAAGAGCTATATCGAATGAGTGTATTCACTCCAAAAGCAAATGAAAATTGAAGAATAGTAAAAAAAAATGAGGTTAACACTTGTCAGCGCGATAGTGTTGTCGCTGTGAATGTCAAAAGCAGGGCTGGCAAATGTCATTTTCAATGAAAAATGACCTATGATTTTTACCGAATTACGTTTGAAAATCTCATCGGGCGAGAAAACGGTGATGAAGATTTTCTTCTAAATCTCATCAATTTTTTCGTGATGACAGCACGTGACAGTGTTTTGGTCATCGCTATTACAAGCACATTTATTGATATAATTGTAAGTTTCATAACAAAACTTGATATAAAACGTCCACTCTGTCGATTACATATTACTGCTTGGCCAATTTTAGGTAAACTATTTAGAAATTTGTAAAACAAAATCGTATGAGAAAAAACCTCATGACTGCATGATGGTATAAGAATGACAAAAAAGCTCATGATAGTTCGTTTCGTCTCTTGGCAGTGAATTTGCTGTTTTTTCATTGTCATGATGGCCGTGAGATTTACCAGCTCTGGTCAAAAGTGGTGCTGTTCCATCTTACAAGCCTTTCCTCTACTATCTCTTTTTTTTTCTCACGGTGCTCAATTTTCGTTAAAAGGATCAACTCAATTTTTGGGTGGATCCACTTTTCATGAAAATTGAGTCACGTTTCCATGTCAGAAAAAGAGAAAGGAATACAATTCTACTCAGTCACTCAGTAGAATAAAGCGTAGTAGACAGTGTAGTCCAATAGAATGAGTTAGCGCGCCACGATATTCGCAGAACAAAGCAGTTACGTCCAAGAAGACTCTAATATGCCTAGAGATTGGATATTAGAGTCACCGTGGTTACGTCCTTATGATACTAATGTCTGGCCCATGACTGTAGAATTCTCGCAAACGCATCTGCAACGTATCAATTCGACAAAGATTTTTCATTAGGGCCTAACTGACAAAAATAAACAATGGCTTCTCATTATAGCGATTTTATCAGTCTACGTGAAGGGTATGTTGCAATTTAATCAAGTAGATTTTACTTTCTAACTGAATTTTAATTCACTTGTGAACAGTTTTGTTGACTTTAATGATATACCTTTTATTGTTGATTGATGAAACCTCAAACTAATCATTTAATGTTCTTCTTGGGAAATATTGGATTGAATAAAAAATATGTGCGATTGATCCTCATTTTCGATTATAGAAAAATAACAATCATTATGAGGTCTTCTCTTATGTTTTGCATTGGAGTTAGTATGAAAGACTGCACTGAACATGCAATGGTTAAAATATCCTTTTCTTAAAATTTCCGATGGATACGTGCCAATTTTACGGTTTTTGAGTCGGCTGATTTCTTATTATAGTATTTATAGCTATCCTACTTTACTTAAACTTCCATAAATCAAGGTGTTTTTTTTTGTTGGAATACTTTTGCTTTGGTTTTGATTTACTTTTGCTGGTATTTTTTTATTGAATACCCTCATTTTTTATACATTTTTCACGGCGAAAGGTTTTTCATAAAACAAAGGTCAACATCTAAGGTGTATTTTTATTTACTTGGATTGGGAGAGAAAAAAAACGGGAAAAGTATTATTCATTATTGTATCATGATTGTAGTAGTTATCATCATGATTGAAATTCTCATATAATATTACTATACTGTAACGATATCTTATTATATCGTATTTATTATTAAACAATATTAACGCATATCGTAATGGCTGAAAAAAATATTTTATGATATAACCAGAATTGAACGATATCACCTAAAGTAAAACCGCAGAAAAAAATATTATTCACCAATTATTTACTGTATAATTCACCGGAGATTATGTTCGAGAAAAAGTCATTTTTTGTATGGTAGCGATACTTAACAACCTATTAGTGTTATGGTAAGATCTTGATTTACCATAACATATATCATCGATACGATACACTTTATCTTCAGTTTATAATTGTTGGAAGATAAATTTAATAAATATGAAATGATAAAATGTATAATACCTTCAAAATACTTGTTTATTCGGGAAGGCATTCCACGAGACAGCTACGATCAGCTGATATTTTTGTTTACCATGGATTTTTGACAGTTCTCAGTTGACCTGACAACTGTTTCCTTTGTATTTATTTAATTTACATTCAGTATCGTTAGCACTTCCCGACCAACCATTCGATAAACTTCTTCAAAGTTTTATATACAAAAGTAAAGATAAATGTTGGTAAACCTTTACTTCTAGTTTTATTTTTACTTCGGTAGATTTATTCAAAAATCTTTATAATCGATATCTTAATTGAAGACATGATCTTTATAGATCTAATGATGGAAAACTTTAAGGATGCTATACTATATTTCGATAAATTTCGATATACCACGTGAACTTTAGTTTTCTTTACATATATTCATCTAAAAGTATTTAAATTTTGATAACATCGTATTTTTCAATTTCGACAACGAAAAATAAATATGGACATCGATGTACATTTATAGTCCCCTCGTTATGAATTTTCAGCGCTGGGTAACAAGAGTTCGACACATCAGTTGATAGCTCAATGTTTATATTTTGCTAGTTTCAGTAGGAAATAAAACTCGGCGATGGATTCAATTTTGAATCCTGAAATAGTTGAGGAGGTGTTGGAGGAAGCTCCGAATAATCAACCGGTAGTAGTGACTCTTCCGCTGGATGTATACAACGAGCAAGCGGATGCAATAAGGGCGCTACAGGCAGACGTGAGTTTTATTAAGGAACATATACAAATCCTTGTTCAGCAAGGACTGCCTATAGATACATCATCGACACGCGCATACAGTTTTATTGAACCTATTAGAGAGCTCATGCCTCTAGGTTCAACTAATGCATTGATCGAATTTGAGGAGCTACTGGGGAAAAACGAGAATCGAAAGAAATTTGTAAGTAGTACAATGTTTACGCACGTTGATTATTGTTTAAGATAAATCGTTTATTTGCAGGAAAAATTCTTGGCATCATTTGTGTTGTTCAAAAAGCCATTGCAAGAGATAACCATGGCTTTCATTGAAAAAGTGTATGACCTCCAATTGCAGTCTCAAGTGAACTATTCAGGGGCTGGTGGCAAACAGGCACTTACAAATTTGTGTTCAACACAAGTTTTAATAAGTAAGTACATTTTTTTTCAGTTTATTTTTGCATATATCACATATTTTTGCTTTCTACAGAAACTCTCGTTGACCATTCACTTTTTGATAACATGGAAAATCCAGAAACACAAGCATGCGTGGAATTTTGGTATCAGATGCAACACGCATGCGATCGAATTAGGAGCAGTAAGCGCAAGCAATCTGGATCCATAAGCCAAATACGAGTGAACAGGCAAAAGTTGTCTGTTCCACTTAAGGACATACACGACCGAGTCCTTTTCCAATATAAATCCTGGGTTAGAATAATTTTCACTTCAAGTGTTTGGAACTAAATATCACAGCTATACCGAAACAAAAAGAGTTCAAACTGCTAACTAAAGTATGCTCTAAAGGAGCAAGCATTTGCTGAAAATATCATGCATGAAGTCTTAATAATATTTGAGATTTGTGCTCAGCAAATCGCGAAGTGAGAGGGATTCGGTCGTGTATGTCCTTACACACTTAGAAAATTTTACAGTATTCGGTAATTTTTCACCGAACTTTCAACAGCTGAACAGTTTGGTAATCCAATTTAACGGACTTCGGTAAAATTTGACAAGTTCCGGTAATTTTTTTAACGGAATACTGTAAAATTTCACCGAAACCCGGTAAATTCGATTACCGAACGTTCAGCTGTTGAAAGTTCGGTAAAAAATTACCGAATACTGTAAAATTTTCTAAGTGTGTAAAGTGAAGCTTCTGGATGTCGACAACGAGAATGATGCATTGGATGAGGACACTGAGTAAAGGTCAAGAAAAGCGAGTCGAAATTAAAAAGAAAACCCGGTGTAATTTTATTAGAAGCGACAATAAACTATAAAAACTCATTGTTATTTAAATGTATGAATGAGTGGTACTACGAAATAATCAGAGCCATTCATATTGTATGGAAAACAAACCATTTGCATGTTGATGGATGTAAAGGGAATGTTTTTACACAGGTTTTGAAATTGCCCAAAAGCATTTTTAATTTTAAAGTCAACTTTGAATTGTACAGTGAATTTTTGACTTTAAACTGTTCTCCTATAACATAGATATCTTCATCTCGTTTTTCAAAATAACTCACACGCAAAATAACAATATCGTTTGAAGAAATCCACATGATGCAGCTGTCACTTTTCTTATCTGCCCGCACAGTGAAATTAGGATAAGTTAATCTATAAAATTTATAATGATTATATTCGAAATGACTCAATTTGAGTAAGTTATCAATAGCTTTAACTTCAGGGGTAGATCTGAGGCTCTCCTGAAGTCTATTGAACATTTGTTATAATGGTTTACTTTGAGAATATAAATATACACCAGGTGACGGGCGCTCTGAGAAAATACAAAAACTTCTATACGTCGTATATTAGAGTGTGTTTCCCAATCAAGAAATACCTCATCAACAGCAGCCGTGGTTCCGAGGATCAGCAACCAACAATAAAATTAGTACACTTCAGATGGTATGGGATCGCAACTAGTAGTAACTCAGATAAAAAAAAAACATTAGCACCTTGATCAACACTGTAATTGACATCACTATGTGATAACCGTCATCTGACAAAGATAACTCAGTGAAATTTAACTGATTCCAACTAATCTAATTTATTTAATTCCAATCAATTCAAATTGACAATATTATTTTCTTTTTTTGATATCTTCAAAGACAAAAGCTGAGAATATATTCATGTGAAGCTTTGTAACGAACTGGTGGCAAAAATCGATGTCTATAAATCCGTAACGATTGGTATCGATATTTTGATAAAGATCTTTACAAATGGTTCACGTTTAGACTTTAAGTGTCTTTAAATTTCAACATGAAATTGTGACGATCGCTATCGATTTTCTCTATGAATGTCTTTGAAGGCCGGTATATCGAAAATTAAAGAAATTTGAAGAAATGGTTGACCGGTTTACAAGTTAATAGTGTTATCCGACCCACAATTTTTATGCTGTTAGGTCTACTGAGAAACTTCTCATGGAAAGCCTAATTCGTCCATTGCCATTGCTAATACTTATGAATCTAATAAACTAATCAAGCTGAACAGTGCATTGGGTCCTAAGTAACATTGAGAGATTCTCTTTGTCTATTTTCTCTTTAATTAATAATTTGTCTATTAAACGATTTGCTGCTAACTAGAAATGAGAAGAAAAATTAGTATTTTCCATTTAATTCCAACTACCTTTGCTTATCTTGACAGATACGCGTATTTCGTCTACAATGTGCAGACTTCTTCAGTGTCTCGTACTAATAACTCGACTTGTCGATAAGTTTTTGACGTATTGGATCCTTAATTACACATTATATTATTCTCGTTGCAGTTCAAAACCGGAAAAATCACTTGCGCAAATCAATTAAACTGCTTTTTCCGTATGGCAACAGATTGTGTTCAGGTTGAAATATTTCCCGCGTAGCATTCGACCGATTCTTTTCATTGATTTTTGGTTTATCACAACTCTGTTAACAGCTTATATCGAGATAAGAATTTGGCGGCTTGCATATTGAACAATAAACTGTAAATAGAATGAACTTGGAGAACTTTGCAGCCGCGTCATTCGCACCAGAAAATGTCGATGAAAAGAATCGATCAACGAAGATATGCCCTTTTCAAATGATTTCAATGATTAATGTCGATTATTGTTTCGGTATCCATGGACGCCATCGTTCGTTTGAAATAGCGATCGATATAGTACTGTGTAGCGAAGAGTACCACCATGAACTAGACCCTGCCGAAACTTGTTTGTCATCATGTGACCCGATGGTCGCATATAATTAATAACGAATTTTTGATACTCGTTAATCCATAACGAGTTGTTTTAAGACACTATTCGATAAAAATCAAAAGATTTATCCGAATAGGAAAGTCCCTCTGATCGATAAGAAAATTAATGTCGCATCGTTGCATTGCGTCAATATGCCTTTACAAACTCTCAATATTTGGGTTAGCAGATAAATGGATTCGTAGCTCATAATAAACCATTGAGTCGAGCTTCTGTCAAGCAAAACAATGCATTAGGTCCTAAGTAACAATGAGAGACTCTCTTTGTCGACTTTCTCTTTGGGCTCCTAAGGCTATGTAAAAACATGTTCAACTATTTTCAACATACAGTACGGTAGTATAAAGTGTGATTAGGGATTCAATACGTTGAAAACATCACCAAATCGTTTAATAGACAAGTTATTAACCAAAGAGAAAGTCGACGAAGAGAATCACTCATTGTTACTTAGGACCTAATGCATTGTTTTGCTTGCTGTGTGCAATCAGGTGTATGTTTGCACCCTCCGTTTGTAGGAAGCTGGTAGTAAACTGTGATAAAATACATTGCAACAAGTTTAAGATATTGAAACTTAAACGATTTGGTCCCTAAAGTTACTGCTTGCTCAAGTGATCTTCAACTGGAAAAGTGATTGTTGTGTAGAATTTGACCTCTTATTTACCCCATACAGGAAATAAACTATTTAATACCACACGAGAGGCGACATCTGGTGAAATACCGTTACAAACAAGATGTAAACATTGTTAGCTATATTAATTCATAAACTTCGTCATAACACAGTAACAACACTACCGCCATCTAACCAACCGTTTAGTTGTATTTGGAGCAAAGACACGAACTCATGCAGAAATTCTATTCCCTTGGTTTCATCGACTTCCCTTATTTGAAATATTTAACAAGTTGATAAAGAGAGTATATTTGACTGGCATCCAACTGCTAGGGAGTGATGGGAACTTTTCATTCTGTGGTGAAAACTGCTGTTTATTACCTTATTTGCAAACAGAGAAAGTCGATGAAGGAATTATAATTTCTGCATGAGTTCGTGTCTTTGCTTAAATTACGAAACAAACGGTTGGGTTTTAATGAGTAACTTATTCAATTTCAGTAGGAGGCAGGGATGCCAGATGTTTTTTTTAAAATATCTGTGATAAAAATTTGAAATGTGTGGGAATGTCTATAGAAGTCTGTAATTTTTTTTTTACAAAATTAGACTTCTTTCAACGAGTAGACGTAATAAGAGAGCGAGTTATGTCATTTTCGCTATATGTGTGATTATGTAAACATTACTGAATCTTTTTCTTGGATTGTATGGACTTGGTTTATATGTTTCCTCCTGAACTTCAGACAAAATTCCTCATGAACTTCCTGGTAGGCACTTCTTATTTTCTTCGAAATTCACATTTAAGAACCAAACCCTACCTTCCAGAAACACTTGGTAAGTTTTTTCTTGAACATAGTTACTTTCTAAAATTCCAAAGTCCTATCCTGTACTACGAGGAAAATTTTGGAAAATTACTCTCCAAAATTTCTTGGAAAATCTTCTTAAAGTTGTAAGAAGTTTCTTCCGGAACTTAACGGAAGTTCTTTTCCGAACTTCCAAGATGTTCTATTCTGAACCTCAGAGAAGTATTCTCCTGAACTTCGGGAAAGTTTGTTCTACTGAACTCGGGAACTTCGGAAAAGTATCTAGCTGAACATCTGGGATTCTCTGAACTTCACGATGTTCTCATCCTGAAATGCTGGAATGTTCGATTCTAAACTTTAAGGACGCTCTCTAGCACTTCTGCGTTGTTACAACTAAACTTTTGGTCTCTTCGGAACTTCTGAGAAGCCCTCTTATGTACTTCTGAGGAGTTCTTTCCTGATTTTTTGGAAAAAAAAACCTTCTTGATCCTACAGGTAGTGCCCTCTCTGGTAAGTTTCTTTCTGAAATTCGGGGGAGTTTTTTCTTGAGCGTATTCTTTCTGATTGGTTCCATACTGAACTGCGAGGAAATATTTATTGAAACTTTGGGAAAGACTAGGAAAATTCCCTTAAATTTGTTCTTGAACATTCTTCCTGGACTTCTGAACTTTTGGGAAGTATTCTCCATAACTTTGAGGAAGTTTGTTCTGTTGAAACTATTGGGAAATTTGTGCCCAAATTAGAAAGAATCACCCCCAATGCTCCTGGAATGATTATTTCTGTTCTCTCTAAAGCATTTTGAGAAATCTTTATTCTGAAATTTTGAAATATTCTCCCCTGAGCTTTGCAAAATCTGCCTAGCACTTCCCGAGGATTTTTTTTCCTGATATTTTGAGAAATTAAAGGTAGTGCCCTTCCTGGTTAGTTTCCGTCTAAAATTTGAGGAAGTTTTTTTCTAAACTTCTTAGTAGTTCAATCTTGAATTTCTGGGATGAACTCTCAAACCTATAAAAAGTTCCTAACTTCAAAGAAGTCCTCTTCCCTCCATTTCATCCTGAAACTCTGATAAGTCCTCTCCTGGTTCTTGAGGATGTTCTGCCCTGAAATTCTGGTAAGTATGATCTTGAGCTTCAGTAATGTTTGGTCTTGAATTTTTGAAGGTTCTTCTTGCTTGGACTGCTTGCTTCCAATACTTCTGAGAAGTTTCTACCAGACCATCGGAGAAGTTTTTTGTTTTGAAGAAGTCTCTTCCTCGGGAATTATCCTCCCGAAGCCCTGGGAAGTCGTCTACTAAACTTTCCATGATGTACCCTAAATTGTGGGTCTTTTTTTCTATACTTATAGGAATCTGGGACTAATTCAGGGATATATTTCTAAATCCCTAGTACAAATATACTGAAATGATGCATTTAGTAGTACTTTGAAAAATTCAGAGTTTTACGATTTATTTCAATAGCTGAGAAATTTTACAGTTGTTCTGTCCCCCGAGTGGCAACCGACTGAGCTTTAGAGCAAATACTCAGTAACCCCTTTTACGGTGACTTTCTCAAATATGATTTGTATTGTTGTGAACCTTGATTTTCGTTGTGACTTAATGGCAAAGGACCAATATTTCCAACGCTTTGACAATAATTTTTCGCATGAGATTCTACCATAAGTAGGGACTCCATGTTACCCTCGGGCCTATACGATACATATCTGTGTGCCCATTGTGTTTCCAAGTGGCCCACCGCGATATTTAAAAAAAAATCAACAAAGCTTCTTATCGTATCTACAAAACTGTTCAGATCCTTGTACGTTTTAAATCCGAACTTCAGAAGTACCTTTAATTTGAAATTTAAAAAATATTTCAAATGTCTGTAAAAGTCTGCAACATAAATAAAATGTCTGCTACATGTCTGCATCGTTGAAAAAGTCTGCAACAAAAATTAAAAATCTGCAAATTTACAGACATGTCTGTAAATATGGTATCCCTGGTAGGAAGGGTCACACTTTAATCCACTACCTCTATTTCATTTTGTTAGATTCACGTTCGTTGCTTCATGAAGCAATATAAACAAGTCAAGAGACAATTATTTTCATAAGGTCCCTAATTCATGCCCTAATTTTGCGCATTTTAAAACATTCCAAACTGATGTTTAGTTGAATATTCTTTAAATTTAGTTCATTATATAAATAGATGTTGTCCTCTTGTGTATGGTATAAAATATAAAGTTTGACAATCTTGCAATTAACTGCACAATTTAGGCAAAATGCGCATCATTAGAGTACTTGACAGTAATTAAACAAAGACAGTTAGAGTGGAGATAATCTCTACTTGTTACTTCCGACATTTGACAATAAATTGTCTATTGAAGACCGTTTTGAAATCATGTGCCGTTGAGTACTATAATAGTCCTGCTTGCAATAATTAACAGGTTTTTGGTTGAGTACAGATCATCCCAAAAATTTCCGAACAACTCAAAAGTTAGTACAAATAAGTTACTGCAGTGATCGATTTCCTCTTATTGAGACGGACAATTAATTCTGAGTACCAATCATTGCACGTTACAGTATGACGAACGATGTTTCAGTCTATCAGACAAACAACATATTATTTCGGCCAAGATATAAACGGATAATGGCAGAGAAACAGTCTGGTTCTTGGAAAATGATTAACCTGAGACATAGACCGCATGCTAAGGATTCAAACTGAGCGGAATGAGCTTAATCGGTTGGTTTAATTACCCATAGAAGTTTCGGATGAATCACACACGCGTCAGGTATTTTCGTACTAAATTATAATTACTTACAATTACTTCATGAGTTCACTCGGCAGTTAATCAAGTAAATTTAATTCCTAACAGTTACAAAAAATTAAACTCCACAACGCACAATAATCGTGCCCAGCCATTCGCCTAGGCCTCCCTATAGTTCACGAACCCCATCAGGGCTTTAACGTCGCTCGGCTCCAGGACGATGTCGTTCAGATAGTCGGCAAACGATCCAGCAATTCTATACAAACTCCTCTTGGTGGCAGCCTTGAGGGCCACGTAGTTCCGATCGATCTTCTTCACGTCCAGCTGAATCGAACCAACCTTGTCGAGGACCTGTTTCAGCTGAAGCAACGTCCGTATGACCAACGGCAGGTCGTTTTGAACCACACCGAACTGATCCTCCCGAATCGAGTGCGCCGCCAGCGATGCCAGCGCTTGACTGATCCAAACAATCTTCTGCGACTGCGTTGCAAGGAGGTGACAGGTTTGAGCGGTTTTTGGTTCCCCAAAGAGGTAGTAAATACCCGGAATAGAGCGAAGTGATTCGCGTAGCGAGTCAAGACGACGATCGACTACTTTGCAAATGACATCTGGCTGGGGTGCTTCCGTTAGAAGGGTAGACGTTGAGAGGCTTCGTATTCCAAAGCTTTCATTGTACTGTTTCATCAAAAGTTTTTCTGCATCCATCGACGCCGTTGGTCGTAGTTTGGCAATATCTGGACGGGGTTTAAGCGTTGCTCCTTCGATCGATTTCGATAGCTGAGTGGTGTAGTCTTTGAGGAGACGGATACATTCGCCGGAAACTAAGCGCCAATTGTATGGATGCCCTCCCGGAACGGATAGTGCATAAAGCCGAGATCGACGGCTCGGATTGCTGCTTTCAGCGATTGTGAAAAGATCCAGTGCGGCCAGCTGTTGGATCATTGGAATCTGTTCGCAAGCTAGTGCTTCCACTAGAGTAACTTCCGAATCATTCGCCAGTGAAGTCCGTTCGACCAGAAACTCCCGGTGCTCCGTTAAGAAAATGTGAAACATTACCTGCATCAAGTTCATGTTGGTCAGGATTTGCGAGGAAAGAATCCAACAGTACAGGACAAGTCGGATGTCGGTCAACACGGAGTATAGCGCACCCAGCGATGATTCCTCTGCAAGCGATACACCGTAGAACATGTTGGCTAGCTTGTAACGGAAGTAGAAGCAATTGAAGGTATAGTAGAAGCTTACGTAGGTTAGCGTTGGGAAAAACGATTTGAACAGCGATCGATAGACCATGCTGTATAGTTGAGCTCGGATCTGTTGGTATCGAGACTGTTGGATAACCGGAAAGTTGAGCGAAGGCTTATCCAACTTGTTCTTGATAAAATAGTACACTCCGGCGAATGTGCCTCCCAGCAGTAGGAACAGATACTTTTCGTTCAGTATAGAATCCCCATTCTCCTTTGGCAGGAATAAAATGCGATAATCGTCTCGTAGGAACTGTGTGTACAGCCATGCCGTCAGGAAGCCGATCACGCAGTTGACCAGCAGCAGGATGGACTTGGTGATGATCGATCTGAAACAGCGTCCAAAATCTTAGAACACAAACTCAATTTGATAAACAACGAAGCAATGAAACCTACTGATAAATCTGCTTGAACCGCGTCGGACAGTACTTGACACCGGAGAGGTACGATTTGGCCAGGTATATACCGTGTACAATGACCGCACTAGCGAGCGGCATAATCCAGAGCCAGGTGGACAGTGAAACAAGCAACCGGAACGAGTCCACTAACCAAGAAATCGGGTGTAGCAGACTGAAGTTAACCAATAGCAGGAAAATTGTCAGCAGAACGAACTGCGCTCCAACGCTGTAAAGAATGGCATAAATGAAGCGCTCGACGCAAATTTTACGACTTTCTAGATCGCGAGATGGGACCGGTTCCATTGCGGTTGCCATTCTCCTGTACGAGGAAACGAAAAAAAAAATCATCAAGCATTGAATTAGGATACTTCTTCCACCGAGATCTAACTTCTTACCTATTTCCTCAGTGAACTGGTTTGTTAGTTCACCATTTACACTGGAGTTACTGATTATATTTCAAAGAAATTGGTTTTGCACAATCGATGGAAATGCCGGTACATCTGACGAACGCGGCGCGCGAGCGAGTTTTGTTTGACTTTTGACAGTTAGCAATTTTGTTTTCCTTTCGATGTTCTCCGTTCTGATGGCACAGACCTGTTCGTTCGCAAACGCATCATCGATTTGGAAGCTTTCAGCTGCCCAGTGGGAAGTAATTCACGCTCTTTCGGATTTACTCAAAATTGAGTAAAGCTAATCCAAAATCATAAAAATTGGAACTATTCAAAATTGGGTAACTGGTTATAAACCCAAATTTGAGTAACCATTTGATTTATTTGATTTTGGGCTAGTTCTACCCATTATTATTAAATGTAGTTGGCAATTGGGTAAAAAGGCCTTTTCTATTTTATTCTTTTGAAAATAAGTTTTTCTACTTTGTAGTCTCAATATTTTTTGTGGTATGGTTATACATGCTCAATGAAGTCAATAAATCGAGTTACTGGAAGTATTTATTACCAACCAACATCGGGCCGGAGTTGGAAAATCACGTTCATCCTCTCATTCAATCAAAAATTATTTCATAAATACACACATACACCTATACATACAGCGAGCAATACGCGGTATGCGTAGCGGCCTCCCAGATCGTCCTCGATCTCCAACAAAAATGGCGAAACGACCAAAGGCAGGTCGCAGGGACCACCTAACTACTAAAGCCCTAAGTAGTTAGACATAGTGGGTGCTTAACAAGCACAATAGGCCCTCCCCGAAATAATGCCGAAAGGTGGTTCCGGTGAGGGTCAAGGGCTTAAGGCACGGGTAGGTTTTCAGTTGGTCGAGAAGTTAGCACCCGCATCCCCACACCCTGAGTTCTTTAGGCGTCTGGTGGCAGATTTTCCATCCCGTATAAAAAAAGGACATTGTCACACGCCTTTTCAATGTTCAACAACGCCATGACAGTGGACTTGGATACAGCTTTGTTACTCCTTGTGGCGTTCAGCACCTGAACTAACTGATGAATAGTGGATTGCCCTTTCCTGAACCCAAACTGTTCTGGTAGGAGAATGTTTTACTCATCGACAAACTGCAGCCAACGATTGAGGATTTACTTCTCGAACAGTTTGCTCAGCACTGAAAGAAGGCTTACTGGTCTGTAGGTTGAAGGAGATGTTGGATCCTTCCCGGAAATGACTTTGTCTACCTTCCAGATGCTTGGAAAGTAGTGCAGTTCCAAGCATCTGTTGAAGATGCTGCTTAATAGTGTGTACACTTTTATGTTGAGTATTTTAAGGATCAAGTTGGACCCGGAAGCCTTCATGTTTTCAGTGCTGAGCAAAGATGTTCTGCAGTTATTCTGTCCTCCAGAGGCACGACACAAGGGGCGGGATTGAGATTATGGACGAATTGCACAACCTGATCTTCGAGTGGACTTTGAATCTTTGAGCCTCAACAAATGCGATGCAGCAATGTGGTTACCGATCGCATTTGCTTTCTCGAGAGTGGTGGAACAGGTTTGGGATGCGTCTTCAGGACTTTGGCAACTTTCCAGAATGGTCAAAATGTAAGCGTTCTCCCTATTCAGATTGGCCATTTTACGTTTCCTATTCAGATCCCCCGGCCTCTGAAACTGGCGTCTACGCAAATTTCTTAACCGAACTAATAGTTGGGTGTGGGAATCAATGGCAGTAAACTTACCCCTCACAGGAACACGTCACACGCACGCCTCGTCAGCCACGGTTATAGCTCGCTCAGCCCACTTCGAGGTCTTCAATGGTGTTCAGTGGTGGATTTGCATCGATGTTTCGGTCCACCAGTCAGCCGAACCGAAACCAGTCAACATGATGGTAGTTATTTCTCAGGGACCTTGGAGTAGGGACCACGTTGATACCAACTTCAGCCACCACCGGCTGAGGTTGTTGAGCGCCTCCGGCTTCTTTAGCGAGATCTCCACCAGGAAAAAGTCCAGGATAGAGGAATTTCCAGCCGGTGCACGGTGGGCAAAAACAAGCCAAAAAACGGATCTTTTATGGCCGCTAGTTTCAGTCCCTTTGAATGAGCATTTCTAGTGTAAAAAATTACGTGAAATCGATTGGAGATTGTTTCAGCCACCGCACAACACTAGAAGTTGTCCATTTTGCCCGATTTTCCCCATGATTATACCTCAAACTCATATATCATTTAGTTATATACATTGATGTCACCAATATAATCCTCATTTGCACTGTACTTATGTTAAATTATCCGGAGAATCGAATGAAGATGACACTGCTTTGATTTTACCTTTGGAAATGGTCCATTTTACCCGAATTTCCCTCATACTTGAGAAAACTTATATAACATACGGTTGGACCCATCACTATTACCCCCATTTGCACTGTACTTATGCAAAGTTGTCCGTAGAATCCAATAAAGAGAATACTGCTTTGGTTTGACCTTTCCATTTTACCCAAACTCCCCTCATACTTGCGAAAACTTATATAACATAGGGTTTAGAGAGTTGAACCCATCACTATTATCCCCATTTGCACTGTACTCTTGTGAAATTATCCGCAGAATCGAATGAAGATGATACTGGTTTGGTTTGGCCTTCGGAAATGGTCCATTTTACCCGAATTCCCCTCATATTTTAGAAAACTTATATAACATAGGGTTTAGAGAGTTGGACCCATCACTATTATCGCCATTTCCACTGTACTTATGTAAAATTGTCCGCAGAACCCAATAAAGATGATACTGCTTTGGCTTGACCTTTCCATTTTACCCGAATTCCCCTCATACTTGCGAAAACTTATATATCACAAGGTTTTGAGAATTGGACCCATCACTATTGTTCTCATTTGCACTGTATTTATGTAAAATTATCCGCAGAATCGAATGAAGATGATACTGCTTTGAATTTACCTTCGAAAGTGTTTCATTTTACCTGAATTCCCCTCATACTCGAGTAAACTCATGTGCTACGCATTGATTTACGAATTAATTTTTCGATTAGTTTTAGAAATTGACTTTTTTAATTCTGTAAAGAACACACATCGATTAAGATTGCAGAAGTTTTCTTAAATGGAACAAAAATAAATGATTTTGTTGTTCACTCAACTTAGGTTACCAAAGAATTTTATTGAACTTATGTTTTAATATTCGTCACTGTCCTCGTACACTGATTCCGTATCGAGATCACTTTCACTTTCGCTCTCCGTCTCGTTGTGTTCCTCGCACGTTTGGCTTTCCAAACTTTCTTGGTCGGCGTAATAATATGTCATCATATGTTCAAAGCTCTCGTTTGCTTGCGAGCGATTTGATTTTTTCAGCTTGTACTCTGTGAAGGACATTTTCACGTCGGACCAAGCTAGTGACATCCGCATCATGTCCAGAATGTTATCTTCTGGACAAGTTTTTCTCGATAGATGCGTGCGACCGTGTTTATATTTTTTGTGGCACCTCTCGCCTGCCTGTTTATCGAGAAAACTCAAGGGAAACGGCTGAAATACATTTAATATGGTAAAATTTCATTGTTTTTTGGAATTATATGTACAAAAAAAAGGAAACATTAGATACTCACTAGATTTCTTATAAATTCCGGCATATGGCTATACTTGTGAATGCAAGGTGGTAGCTTCCTTATAAACGGAAATTCGTCTCTTATTTGTAGCTCGATGGTATTAAAGGGTGTATTCGATAAAAATGGCACACACATATATACTCATCAAAATTAAACTAATTATCGGATTTTCTTGAAATTTTCAGGGAATGAAGAACTACTAATGAGTTTTGATTTACAACATTTCTAGACAAAATAGTCAAAAGGTCGAAAGTAACATTTGTAAACAATGATCTCTTTGCGTATTTTTCTGAGATCTGCTTGCTCCCACAACCAAAATAGCACCAGCAACAGATAGAAGGAGCTATTACCTTCCCATCGGTAGTAGATATAGATGTAAGCAACCTGGCATTTCCAGGAAATTTACGTTTTATATCATTGTTTACAATTGTTCCTTTCGACCTTTTGACGATTTTGTCTAGATTTGTTTTATTCAATTTCGTCTCCTATCCCGAATGCCCACACCTTTCTTTTCACTCCACCCATCAAATTTTGTACAACCGATTTTCCCAGATATTTTCCCACGGGTTCAACATTTTAATTCCAAGAATCTTCTTGGAGAATTTCGCTACAGCCTGGTACTTCCGTTTACTGAGGCTAAGCCGCGTTTTCAACATTAGAGACATTTCTGCTGAAGGCTCGTGTAATTTTTCGGTTTGCTTAAGCTTCTGTAACATATCAGAAGCCCACTTGTCACCTTACGTTCTGAGATATTTTATAAGCTTCGCTGTGACTGAGGAAGAATTGTGGTGAGCAGCTTTTTCCGCCGATCGCAAAAGCCTTTCGAGTGGCTCTTTAGATAGATGCCTACTTCTCCTGTCCTTGACGCTTTCTGAAAGGTTCTGGAATGGCAGACGTTTTCGTCCACTGCCGCTCCTTTCACACTGCTCTGTAGCACGAAGTGTATTTGAAGAGCCAGCCTGATGAAATGGAGTTGATTGAACAGCAACCTGTTTTGCAATTTGGCATAATAAAAATGGCATAAGGCTTATGATATGTACAGTACACACACACAGTTATGTAATATTTCAACCCTTTGTCTGTCCAAAAAATTTTAGAACCAAAATCTCAGAATGTAAGAGTTTTACCGTGTAATGGAGAAGTATAAAAAAATTGCCTCTAGCTTGTGCTAGCCCCATTATTAGTTTTAAAGATACTTCCAAGAAAATTGTTTTATCACCATTATTTTCAAGTTATTTAAAACCAACTCATTCTCAAGTTTGAGTTTGAGAGTGCCTCTATCATCCCCCGAACTAAAATCCAAAGTCGGTTCAGATACTATAAAGATATAATGTGTCAAAGTTGCTGGAGTCACATTGACCACAAAAACAGACAGACAGTTAATCATTTTATGAAACACTGCACGGTTATGGCAAACGCTATGCATAACAGTAGTTGTCTCATCCATGGACGATCCCATTGTTTACGTTTGGTGGAGACATCTACAATTTGCAAGTGCGTGTAGCCACATCCTTATCCATTGAGCTTAAAGAGGCGCTAAATTTGCCTCCTTTCCAATACCAGTTGAATAATATACTCACCATGAAATCGCAATCGAGCCACTCCTGTTCCCTTTCCATGAATCTAGTTCGGCTTCGGCAGCGAATCCAACGGCGAATAAATTGTTTCATCCAGGTTTTAACGATTTCCTGTACTTCTTCGTCATTTTTATCGATTGTTGCAGATATAATTTGAAATACACGTTCCTTACCCCTCTTGGAGTTCAGATACGCATCTGAAAGATTTTTATTCGTCATCATTTTGCTTTCTGAATTTTCAAACACAAGAAAATGGTGGTGAAAATGGAGTTTTTCACTTCAGAAATTTGACACGGCCGTGAGCTCTAACTCAGAAAGAGAGTTGCTTTTACTCAGTCAGGAACAGGGATTGAAATTTTCGCCGATCTGAGAAGAAACATGTTCCTTTTCGTCCTTGCTAAGAAAGACCAGATCGACACAAAGAGCGAGAGAATTTGATTAAGCAAAATAATTCTCGTGAGAAAAGCAACGATGATAATATCTTTTCACTCTATAAAGAGAGCCGATAATTTCGTTCATTTTCGGCGTTACTTTTCAGGCGATAATGAATTTTAACTCTTCTCGAGAACCCGATTTAGCGCCTTTTACGAACACCAAAACAGCTGTTGCCGTTTGCATTTCTGCTATGAGTTACACGAACAGGTGATACAAGCTGTGGAACCTTCTAAATGTTTGAGATGATAAATTGTTCTCACCGATCTTGAAGGAGCGATATTTTCCTGCTTGGATGGGAGAGGATAATATATTATCAGCGATCAATGAGAGCCGATTATATTGTCGATGGTCTGCTCAGCAAAAAGCTGTTTGAGCGATACATGGTTTATACGAGCCTTGAGCGATAATTTGAATTTCTGGTCGTGAGTAACTAGCGTGGGAACTAATGCTCGTTTTGTTTTTTTTTAAGTTGGGTTAGTATGAGAGTATGAGAGTACGAGAGGAATTCAGGTAAAGCGGACCACTTCCGAAGATCTAACGAAAGCAGTATAATCTTCATTTGATTCTGTGGTCAATTAAACATAAGTACAGTGCAAATGGGGATAATAGTGATGGGTCCAACTCTCTAAATCCTATGTTATATAAGTTTTCTCAAGTATGAGGGAAATTCGGGTAAAATGAACCACTTTCGAAGGTAAAAGCAAAGCAGTATCATCATCATTCGATTCTGCGGATAATTGTACATAAGTACAATGCAAATGGGGATAATAGTGATGGGTCGAATACTAAAAACCGTATGTTATATAAGTTTTCTAGAATATGAGGGGAATTCGGGTAAAATGGACCATTTCCAAAGGACAAACCAAACCAGTATCATCTTCATTCGATTCTGCGGATAATTTCACATGAGTACAGTGCAAATGAGGATAATAGTGATGGGTCCAATTCTCAAAACCCTATGTTATATAAGTTTTCGCAAGTATGAGGGGAATTCGGGTAAAATGGAAAGGTCAAACCAAAGCAGTATTCTCTTTATTGGATTCTGCGGACAATTTTGCATAAGTACAGTGCAAATGGGGATAATAGTGATGGGTCCAACCGTATGTTATATAAGTTTTCTCAAGTATGAGGGAAATTCGGGTAAAATGGACCATATACAAAGGTCAAATCAAAGCAGTGTCATCTTCATTCGATTCTCCGGATAATTTAACATAAGTACAGTGCAAATGAGGGTTATATTGGTGACATCAATGTATAAAACTAAATGATATATGAGTTTGAGGTATAATCATGGGGAAAATCGGGAAAAATGGACAACTTCCCTTGTCGTGCGGTGGCTGAAACCATCTCCAATCGATTTTTCGTGATTTTTTACACTAGAAATGCTCATTCTATAGGACTGAAACTAGCGGCCATAAAAGATCCGTTTTTTGGCACATTTATGCCCACCGTGCGGTGAGATGAACGTCGGTTCGTCCAGGTAGTGAATCGTATACAGTCCATGCTGGGCGTGGTCGAATAGTAGCCTTCCGTTTTGGTTTTGCCGATTGGTCCTCCAAGGACGGGCATTCAAATCGCCTCCAACGACGGCGCGGCAACTTTGTTGAAGGAGCAACGTTCGTCCAATTAATTATGCGCCAGCCTAATATGTGTACCACTGTACCAGTTTATACCGCTTACTAGCAGCCACTGAAGAAATCAGGTATCCACACTGATGCGTTGCGGATGCGTTGACGTAAACTTGACAGAAAACCCATGGAAAACTGTCAAATTTACGCAAACGCATCCGCAACGTATCAATTGTGGGCCAGCCATGAGTGCGGTAGCAATTTTTGGTTTTTTTATTCCGCAAAGTGAACTCGTTGCGTGCGCATCGTTAGTCTTCATTTTAAATAAAGTTAATTTACATTTATATACTTCACTCGTGGCCTTTCATTCCGCTGTAACCGAATTCCAATAAACTTGACCGCGTGATGTTGGTGAGATCGTTGATAAATTTTGTTGCCATCCCGTTGCTGGCGGTGCTCTGCTTATGACAGTAGACAGCGATGAGCCGGATGCGTCCGGATAACGATTCTACTTCCACACTAAGGGCCTCGATGATGGAAGTGCGGATATGGGGTGTAATGTTGTACTTTAATCCTTTATTCACGATAATCGCTACACGACCCCCCTGGAGTCGGTGCGATCAAGCCGGAAGATGTTGTGGTCAGGCAACCAGAAGCTGTCACCTGGCTTTACGTGGGTCTTGGTTATAAGGCCCACGTCGATGTTGTGCTTGTAGACGATATCAGCAAGCTCGAAGCTTTTTCAAAGGATAGAGCAAAAGTTTCATGTGACGATGGTTAGTGCTTTAGACGCCATACTGGATGATGAATTAGTCGAGCACATGGATCTGCTCGGGCTTGCTGCGGCACTGGCGAAGCGCACCGGTCATATCGACGAAAATTGCCATCAGTTCGTCCGCAGAGAACAGTTCGGGATTGTTGTTGATTGCTGGTTGAAGATCGCTGTTCACCAGAAGGACCGGGATTAAGGGGTAGTAAAGGGCGATACGGTCAAAATTTGGTCAATATTAACTTGACGTATTTCTTTCAATTTTGCATTTAAAAAACCTGAACACCCCTCATTTTGAAGGTGTGTGTGTGTAGAATGTTGCTCCTATTTTGATTTTGGAATTCACTCTTCAGTTGTCAAAATGCCGTCCAAGCAAGAAGAGCAGCGTATCAAAATTTTGCTCGCGCATCGCGAAAATCCGAGCTACTCGCACGCAAAGTTGGCAAAATCGCTAAAAGTTGCCAAATCAACCGTTACAAATGTAATTAAAGTGTTTGGGGAACGTTTGTCGACAGCCAGGAAGTCTGGATCGGGGGGAAATCGAAAACCGGAAGCCGCTGAGACGACAAAGAGAGTTGCCGGTAGTTTCAAGCGAAACCCTAACCTATATCTCCGAGATGCCGCAAATAAGCTGGGTGTATCGTCTACGACTTACAAGAAGGTAGTGACTCCAAATCGTGATGATAAACAAAATACGACGGCCAAAGCGCGATCCCGGAGGCTGTACACGACGATGCTGACGAAGTTTGACTGCGTGGTAATGGACGACGAAACCTACGTCAAAGCCGTACTGTTCCGTACTGTTTTGGCCGGATTTGGCATCTTGCCATTACGGTAAAAAAGCCATGGAGCGGTACGCCGCCAACAACGTGGTGGTTCCCGCGACAAGAACCTTCCCAACACGCCAGAGCTCCGCCCAATTGAGAAATACTGGGCTATTGTCAAGCGGAACCTAAAGAAGAACCAAAAACTGCTAAGGACGAGCAGCAGTTCAAGGCAAACTGGCTTTCTGCGGCGAAGAAGGTGGACAAGGTGGCTGTACAAAATCTGATGGCAGGGTCAAGCGTAAGGCCCGGCAATTCGATTTGGAAAAGCGGAAGCTCTAACTGAATATTTTTCCTGAATTTTATACTCAATTGAACTTGAAAAAGAAATTTAATTTGATTTTTTAAATAAACGATTTCACCGATTTACACGCGTTTTCCCTTGACCAAATTTTGACCGTATCACCCTTTACCTTGCCCCCACGGGTTTAGTTGGCGACTACCACGAATTGGCGGAAAATCTCCCACTGTGAAGGCCGGGGCCCTTTCCGTTTTCCGTCCAGGTTGATTTGCGGTCGAGGCTTGCTTTTGGATGCGCTTGAAGGCTTCGCGTTTCGGGCATTGACGATCGGATCCCTGGTAGGAACCACCACAGTTGGCGCACTTGTACGCCACGGCTCCTTCGATGGGAAAGTTGGATGTGGTGTGATTTTGAGCGCAGTTGTTGCAGCGGGTATCCCTGCCATTTGGTTCAGAAAGGGGTATGGGCGCGTTCTGTCGAGTCGGTCGCGGCAGATTTCATGTGTGAATTGGCTGCCCCATCAACGTTCAATGCGCTTGTAATGCGTTGGGGGATCATTGCCCTGATATTCCCAAATGAAGCACGTTGTAAAACGTTTCTTGTATTCTATAACCAAACATTGTGTGATATTTTCAATCGTTCACTCCAGCAAGCAAAGTTTCCCCGCATCTGGAAAAATCGTTTATGACACCTGTTTTTAAACGTGGAGATCGCCACGATGTTATTAACTACCGAGGTATAACGAGTTTGTTAGCCGTTTCGAAGTTGTTTGAAATAATAGTTTGTGGAATTGTTCTTGATGCTACAACAAGCTACATATCTACAGATCAACACGAATTTTTGCATGGACGATCGGTTACCACCAACTTGTTAAGTTTTACGTCAAGGTGCATTGCGACTTTGGAGGATAAGGCGCAAGTTGATGTTGTTTACACTGACCTGAAAGCAGCGTTTGATCAAATTGACCATGGAATATTGCTGCACAAGTTGTCAAACCTTGGAGTTTCTACGCAATTAGTATATTGGTTAGAATCCTACCTTACGGACCGTGAGTTGCGGTTGAAGATAGATGGTTGTATATCACGGCCATTTTCTAACAAGTCTGGAGTTCCACAATGTAGCAATCTCGGACCGCTATTGTTCATCTTGTTTTTCAATGATGCCGCTCTGATTTTGGGCGAAAGTTTCAATGTGGTCTAGGCAGATCCAATTTTGTTTGATTACTGCGTTGATGGCTGATCTGGGTGTTCAACTAGATTCAAAAATGACTTTAGAACTACACCGTTCTGCGAACATATCAAAAGCAACTCGACAGTTGGGCTTTATTTCCAAGGTGGCGAAGGGTGTTTCGGACCCACATTGCTGGAAGTCATTGTACTGTGCACTTGTCCGTCCAATTTTGGAAAACGCATCGGTGGTATGGCAGCCTTATCAGGTCACCAGGTGCCTCAAAATCGAACAAGTTCAGAAGCGGTTTATTCGTTTGGCTCTTTCTGATAGATACTGGGTTTGGACACGCTTGAACGACGTCGAAATATACAGCAGTCGTTGTTTATTGCTAAACTGTTGAATGGTGAAGCTGATGCCCCCGAACTACTTTCTATGTTGGACTTTAGGGTACCGAATAGAACCCTACGGAGCTCTAAGTTGCTGCAACCAATTTTTCACCGGACTGTGTTTGGATACAATGAACCGATTTCAGCATGTATTCGTGCGTTTACTGCAGTCGAAGTCGAGTTTGGCATTGAACTAGCTTTTAAGAGAAACGTGTTTTTACTAGTTTATTAGTTAAATTTTATTCATTAAGACTACCCATTGTCAGATGAATTATTTTAAATACAAATATAAAAACAAATGATGGAATTGAGTAGACGAGCGAATACTCAACAGGAATGATCTCACATATGCATCCGTCGAGCCATTCTGCACGGTCTTTGTGAGAATACCACCATGAAAATCTCACATGCGCATAGCGTGTTAGAAATCACTAATCCCTTTTTCTTTCTGTTCTCTTCCCTATCCTATGACCGCCAGCAATATCATATGGCCATCCTAAAGTCAACTCTTCAAAAGCAGAAACATCAGGGCACCCAAAAGAAACGATTTGGATTGGGAGCATGGGACTGCCTCCTCCCTATTGTTAACATTTCATCAGCAATGATGATGATGATGATGAGATACTACCATCTATTGTAGCAAGTAACCTTGCTCATCAGTTGTTGCAGCGAGTATTGACGTTGCAGTTTCGGGTACCGTGACTAAACTCCAGGCACTGCTGGGACTGCGTCACATCCCGGTGTCCACCCTGGTGACGATTATGGAACAGAGGGAGCGGATCGCTTTCAGCGCGTTGAGCGTCATCGTTCCCATTTGGAAATGCACCAAGTACAGGCAATCCGGGTGATGCCTCACGTTTTCGTTCCGCCAATTCATCCGGTAGACGGCGATTGGGGTCAGTTTGTACCGCTCCTAGATTTTTGATGCAATTTGTACCGGATCGAGATTTGGCAGGCCTCTGATGACGGCCTTGAAAGGCTACTCCCGGGGATGTCATGCGTGAACAATTCCGAACTGGAATCCTTCAGATGCTTCACCATCATAGGTCATAGTCCTTTTTTTGACCGGGTCATCATCTTCGTGCCTATACGGGACAGCTTGTACGCGGCTGCAATGTCAGTCGCTTGAAATTTGAACATGAAGTCGCCGAGGGGTATGTTTTTCACCACCACTGGTGGTAGCTTCACTTTTGCTGTAGGAGTAGCAGCGTTAAAATTTTCGACGGAGCCGCCGAAATCACGACGTCACTAGTGTTAATTGCTGTGCCGCTACCACGGGGGCCTACCCAAGTAGCACACTACGGTCATAATTAGTTGTAGTAACTTGATTATGACTTTGCAAGTCATATTTATGGTATCTCAACTGAATGGCAACAAGTGTGCTACTAGGGTACACTTCGAGGGGTACAGCCACTGAAACCATCGAGTTGGTTCTGCTTCTTTTTTTTTTCTTGTTACCCTTGACCTGGGACACGGCATCTATCCTGCCTTCGAGAAGCGAAAAAGGGTTGCTGCTGTCAGCCGGCCTCTTGCAACCTGGTTTCGGTCCATCGGTTTAGTCAAGTTTGCCCATATCAACACGCAGAGACGCGAAAAATTGCGAAAGTATTACGAAAATACTGAAAAATTACCGAGAGCCAAAAAAATACGTACTGACTTAAAGGCTTCACCAAACTGCAGCGTTTTTTTGCCGCCGCCGCAGCGAAATCGCGGCAAAAAAATCGCCATGGTGAGATTAAAGGACACCCACGATGAAATTGCCACACTATATAATTGCTCTAACTTTTTAACCGTTGGGTATAACTTAACGAAAATTTGGGTGATTTAGTTCATAGTGCATTATTTACATCCTGCAAGTTTTAAGTCCTGTGATCAAAACTCGCGGAAATGGAGTCGAAAGAACAGCTCGTGCGTGATAAAATCTTGCGCATTCATCACGAGAACAAGGATCTCTCGCATCGTTCCATCGCTAAAACGTTGGGAATCGCGAATTTCACGGTGTCGCGAGTGATTAAGCGGTTCGAGGAACGGTTGACCACCGATCGGAAGCCCAGAAGTGAAGGAAAAAGTATTCCGTACAACACCAAAAATCACAACCGCGTAGTTGGGGCCTTCAACCGAAATCCGAACGCCTCCGTTCGGGATGTGGCTAAGAAGCTGCACATAAGCCGAAGTTTTGTCCAGAAGGCCAAAACTAAGGCTGGGCTTCGAACGTTCAAGGTACAAAATCGCGACGAGAAGCAGAACAAGTCCGCCAAAATCCGTGCCAGGAAGTTGTACCTCAACATGCTGACGAAAGTTGAATACTGCATCATGGACGACGAAACATATGTGAAGGCCGACTTCAAACAGATCCCAGGCAATCTGCTTTCACGGCCAAGGATAAGTTCAGCGTTCCGGAGCATGTCCGCACTCAGAAGATGTTCAAATTTGCGAAGAAATTCCTGGTTTGGCAAGCCATCTGCACGTGCGGGAAGCGGAGTGCACCTTTCGTGACCCAGGACACGATGAACGGACAGGTGTACATAAAAGAGTGCCTCCAAAAGCGGCTGCTTCCTCTCCTGAAGGCCCACAACGTCCCAACAATCTTCTGGCCGGATTTGGCCTCATGCCACTACTCCAAGGACGTGCTGAAGTGGTATGCGGACAATAAGGTCAATTTCGTGCCGAAAATGTTCAACCCTCCCAACACTCCGGAGCTCCGCCCCATCGAGAAGTACTGGGCGATTATGAAGCAGCACTTTCTTAAACGACCTAAGGTAGTGAAGACAGTCGAGGAACTGAAGAAAGTATGGGTTTACATGCAAAAAACGGTTGATTCACAGGTTGTGCAGAATCTTATGGCCGGGGTTAAAGCCAAGGTGCAGGCATTTGCGTATGGACTGTAAATAAAATACGAATAAAATGGTAAAATGAAGTTTAATAGTTATTTCTCAATCCCTGAAAATTTGATGGCAATCGGATGAAAACTCGAATTTTGCGAATCAATTTTGTGTGTGGCAATTTCATCGCGGACACCCTTTACATGGCGGCTTATGGAAGTGCACAAACCAACGTGATTAAAAAACACATCGCGTCGGTTTGTGCACTTCCATAAGCCGCCATTTAATCTGCGGCAAACACACGCTGCAGTTTGGTGAAGCCTTAAAGCGTGTTAACGGTTACTGATGAACATTGAGGAGATTCATTAGTTGGTGTCGGGTGTCCATCGTAGCGTTGCAGCCCCCACAAAAATTCGGCTACTCACCGCCAGATGTCACCGAGGAGTGGACGGAGAAACCATTGAGGAGGTGGAGTAAAGAGGCCATGATGGGGTGAAATCGGGCTGAAAAGACAATTCTCAACGATCAGTTCAACGAGCAACAGTAAGAACCGCCAGTTTTGATAACCATTTACCTAGTTATATCCAACAAGAAAGAATCGATTAATGCCGAAGACGTGATAAGGCACATTTAGAGGTAAGGATAAGTGCAAGCCAAAACACGTGTTACCGTGGAGAAAAAGAAGCAGCGGAAGGAGTATATGGAAATTAAATATCTCTCAAGTCTCTAATCTCTAGGCATAATCCCATCGCCAAATTTGCAATACGCCATCATGTGCCCACAGGACCCCGAAGCTAGTTTTAATTGCGTACGGTGTTGTTAGACCCCGTAGCTGGCGTAGTGTTTCGCCTACGGTGCGGCAAGGAGACAAGATCGAGAAGGAGTGGAAGACTGGACAACCCACAGTCGAACGACGAAGGAACAAAAGAATAGAGTTGGTGAAGATTAAAGTATGGAGGCTTCGCAGAGAAGGAAGGGACCCGCTAATAGAAGACCACAGAAAAAGAAAGAGAGAGGTAGGAGGTTGAGAGTACTGCCGCAGAAATATTCAAAACTATTTAGGTGCCTCCTTGATCGCAGTATTTCGTGTAGAAGGGGGTCTCAGGGTTGGATAGCTCCCCCCAATAGTTACGATATATAGTACAAATCTGTTTCGTTGCAGAAAACAACGAATAGATTCGTGAGTCCTACCTTCGATTTCGCAACAAAAACTCAATTTAATTTTCTGTGTAAGATTAATTCTGCTATAACTTGGATTTCGGAATAATAAGGGAGTTGGATTTCAGTTTTTACTACTACTCACAGTATTGACGTTTAAGGAACTACACATCATTTCTTCAGACAGTTAAGTTTTGGACCCTCTAGGAGATTTTCTTCGCTGCACAGCACTGTTTTGGGGCTTTTACATCGATAACAATCATTTCATTTCACAAATAGCTAACAGATTTTTCCTCTTCCTCTTCACAAATACTCGCATTCGCATCCTCAGTAGATTATTTGCAGAAAGTCCGGTTCCGTAACGACGTCCGGTTTGTAGATCGGAATCGCCGTGTCCGGTGATAGGTGCTCGTATACTGTATGACCCAACAGCCAAAACGTATCCATCGTCCCTTTGCCCTTTACTTCGATCGTTCCACGTTTTTTAATTTTGAACCCACCGAGCTTGTCCAGAATCACCTTGGTGTTTTCTGACAGATGAATCTTCATGGCTGCAATGAAATGAAAAAGATATTAACAGCTTCATAGCGGAATAACTTCATGAGCGATCTTACGTTCGCCGGTAGACTCCATCCTAGACGCGGTGTTGATCGTATCGCCAAACAGACAGTAGCGCGGCATGGTTGTTCCAACCACTCCTGCAACGCACGGTCCCGAGTTGACCCCGACGCGTATCTCCAGTGTCCGGTTCCTCATGTGAGGTATGATAAACCCGGCGATTCCGCACACCAGATCTAATGACATCATCGCAATTTCCCCTGCATGTTTGTCGCCGTTGCGTTGCGGAAGCCCGGAAACGACCATGTACGCGTCACCGATCGTTTCCACCTTGTAGACGTCGTACTTCAAGATAATGGTATCGAACAATCGATACAGGGTGTTCAACATGGTGACCACTTCCATCGCCGTACTGCCGGCCGATATGAACGTGAATCCGACGATGTCGCTGAAGAAGATCGTTGCCGAATCAAACGTCTCCGCCGGGACCTGGCGTTGAAGTTTCAGTTGACGAACAACCGCCGGCGGCAGCATTTTGATACAGCAGGCGATCTGCTTTACTCTTTTCGCTTCGAAGTTCCAGGGTACGAGTGATCAATTGATTGGAGAAATCCTGAAATATGATGTTATTGTTGGTTGATGTTTTGTTTGTTTCTACTACCTAATTACCTGAATTGTGTCCGTAGCATTCCGAACTAGGATTACCAGAACCGGACTGATGAATATGGTCAACAGTACCAGTACTATGGAGATCGTCTGATACAAACGGGCGTCACTCATCTCTTCTTCAACCGTTTCAGGACAGTTGTCTGAAGATTTGTTTGGATGGTTAGCAGATTTTGGATGAACTTGTTAACACATTGGTAGTATTCTACTAGGCCTTCCTCTCGGCCCACGGTAGAGGTGTTCGTCAACACTTGCTGACGCCACTTGCTCAGTATGACATATTCCTTGCTTTTCGTGATCTCGACGTTGGCCATGAAATTCTCCGCTGCTCGTAGATGATCCATCGCTGCAGCATCCCTGCGGACAAACTGAGAAAAGTCATCCAACCCGAGCCGACTTCGCTGGATGAACTGCAGCACCAAGATGGAAGCGATGTTAATGTTCTCCACCGCTTCGATGATGTTCTTGTACACGACAAGCTGTCTATTGAGCAGAAGAGATGCGAAAAAAATCAACTTAAGTTAGCATTCAGCAGAACAAAATACTCTTACGATGTTACCGCCAAATTACTCCACTCAGAGACAATCCCACGCTTTGACTAATCTGGTCAATTAGGTGACGGTTCAAGTTGTTGTATGGCTCGAAGTAAATCCCTATTGAGCTATTCATGTTCTCCGCCGGAGAATGAGGTCTGCAACCAGAATGGGAATACCTTTCCGTTATTAAATGCACGCGAATCTCCATCACAGACAAACTGACGTAATCGTATCGTAAGCAGATGTAGACACATAGAACGTCTGTTTGTCTATGATGCCACATTCGAGGAAAAGTGAATGCTTCACCTCATTAGTAAGTCCCTGGTTTCGCTTGAAATGTAAATCTTTGCATGAAAATTGGGGCTCAAAATTCTAAAACGAACACTTATTGCATTGATCTATCCATACCTGAGATCTCTGACTATAGTTCGATTGGAGCTTTCGTCGAACTCGATGTCCCATTCCTTGCTGCGGGCAATCAGTCCGTTCAGGACCCGATCCGTTTCGACGAAGGCTTGCTCAAGGGCAGACCGGTTCCTACGGGTCAGCACAAAGTAGGTCAGCAATTTGCGCTCATTTTGCACGACCTGCACCAAGCTGGTTATGTTGATGGTCATTCGGATCTGAAAAGTGGACTCAGTAGGCTGATAAATAAAAGGATTGAGTTCTTATTTATAAGCGCCTCTTATACCTCTTCGTCAACACGCTTCGTTGTCTCGTATTTCGCAATTTGCTGGTGCAGTAGGACGCTGTTCTGCAGTACGACGGCCACTATCGGTATTATCAACACCACGAGCATATGGCACATAAACAACCGGCGGCCTTCTCTGAAAGGATAATGTTATGAAATAGAGACAATTAGCTCCTGGCTCGTAAATGAATAGGGGGTGATGATTGTTTGGCGGCGTTTATAATACGATTAGAATGTTGCTGCTCTCATAAATGTGCGTGGAGGACTAGAGGTACTCATTGGCCGGTGCATTTTATCTCAAGTTTTTAGCAGTTTTAGGAGCTTGTCCGAAAGTTGTTGGGCAGAGCAAGATAAAATTAAATGAAATACGGCGTTTGGTAATGAACGATTCGATCCATATAGCATGGGCATGAATGTTCGCCTAGGGTTGCTACTCCGTTATTGCCAGTTATCAACCGTAATTATGCAGACAACAGATTGGGACCAGTGGTGGTAAATTCACTGTATTTTGATATTATTTCCATAATATTTTACATTTTTTCATTACGAACAAATAGAACACACCCAAAAGTAATCTCGCTAAACATTTTTGTACTGATGTACTGTATTTCTAGAACGAAAGATTAGATTAATTTTTTCACAGCCTGCCGTATACTGACGGAACTGTCAACCCTCTCTCTTTCGTTCTAGTAAAAAACTATCTGTACATTATTGGGGCCTCATGGTGACGAGAGAAATGTGTCCTTCTACATCATCATAATCATTGCTTCAGGTATATGGAGAATACAAAACATAATATAAATAGTATTTTTGTACTGATTTCTACAACCGAAGAAACGCTTCTGCTTCCTTGGGCACTACTGCAAAGGGTGAGGATTTTCGCCACAAAAAGTACATTTCGGCACAGCTTGTGTGTAAGAATTCTCTTTGTGGTTTTCACCAAACTTGCCGCAACGGAATTTGTTGCTACAATGACTGGCTGAATGTTTCAGCCATTTGCAGTTGGTACAATTATATGCTCTCTCTCTCTCTTCACTCAGCGCACGATGAGGAATGAAGTTCCAAATGATCCTTCAAAACTAAAACCAATAAAGTCGAATTCACAAAAAACTCAGATTTACAACAAACTACATGCCTACTTTAAGTTGTCGAATGATAAACTTATTAGCTTGTTGTTAAACAGAAAACGATATGTGACAGCTTACGCAAAATTTAACCGTCCGCGGCAACGATTGCTGCGATTTTTCGGGTAAAGCTCGATTCCAAGTAAATCTGGACGCACGGTTTAATGCACCACCGCGTTCCTGGTGGTTGAAACAAAAACGTTTGACAGGAATTTGTTGATGTTTCATTGACAAAAAAACTGGTGAAAAGTTTTTCTCGATTGATCGACGCATCTCGAAATTACGGATCAAGGAATTTGAGAAAAGAAAATTAATTGTGCATAAACATCTAGAGAATCCTTCGTGGTCTGCCTCAAAATTAGCAAAAGTGGTAAAATTCCCAAATTCAACGGTGTGTCTTGTAATCAAACGTTACAAGGATACTCTGAGTGTGGATAGAGCACAGCGCATCTATCATGAAAGTGACACTAGGGACAAAGAGCTGAGGGGAAAGGTGTTGAGGTACGTGACAGGCAACACAGGTGTCTCCATACGTGATTTGACAAAGAAATACGATGCGTAACATCCTTTGAAGAGAAGGATATTGGTCTTTTTGTGACAGTAAACATCCGAATCGCTCACTGAAACCAAATTTAGTGGCCAAAAAGCAAGAACGATTGTTATATGAATGAGTTTTAACGAAATTTGATGGCTGTATTTTAATGGATGACGAAACATAGGTCAAAATGGATTATAAACAAAACCCTGGACGAAAATTTTCCCTGGAGTTTGGTAGTGGGGATGTCTAGTCTAGGTATAAATTTTTGCTGATAAGTTTGCATGGAAACTAATGATTTTGCAAGGAACCTGCAGTTGTGGACTTAAGACCAAGGTTTTCATCACATCTCACACAATGACGACGAAGGTTTACATTAAAGGGTAAAAGCGGATTTTACCCTTCATTCGGCAACACAAGACCAACGCTATGTTTTGGCCGGATCTAGCCAGCTGCCACTACTCTAAGAAGATACTAGAATGGTATGCTACAAACAATGTTAGTTTCGTCGCCAAAGAGATTAATCCTCTGAATTGCCCTGAGTTCAGACCGATTCGAAAAGTTCCGAAGTACACCTTGCAGTCGGCACCTTGTAATAATTCTTGCGCTTTTCTGTACCTTTCGGTTCTAGTATCTTTGTTGTTGTTTTGATTCGCTATGTTATTTTTACACAATACTTGAGGGTGTGTTGGTGAGAGTTACGTTACTAGGGGCGAATCATAAAGCTTGGGACCGAGCTTGGGACCGGTGTGCCAGTACTTCCTGAGCCAAGAAATGTTTTCATTTTCTTCATGACTATCCACCCGCCGGTACGGTGTCACCAGCGACTGTGCAGATTATGATATGTAATAACTTGTTATATATCGTTTATAATAAATTCTCTTTTGTTTGACGTTTTGATCAACCGTGTATGTTGTTTGATTCTTGAGTTATGATCAATTGAATGCGTCCATATTTACTTTGAATTGGGCTTTAGATTTGAAATTTTATGCAACAAATTTGAATTCTAGAGCAAATTTTCAATAGGTCGTATGTAACATATTGCTATCATCTAGAAAATCAATGCAGAAGTTTTAGAAATTAGTTTTAATTCCCATTTTTGAACCAAGCCATGATATTTAAACCAAATATATGGAACCTACAAAGTTAAGCTACACACTCAGAAAATTTTACGGTATTCGGTAATTTTTTACCGAACTTTCAACAGCTGAACGTTCGGTAATCCGATATACCGGATTTCGGTGAAACTTTACAGTATTCCGATAAAAAAATTACCGGAACTTGTCAAATTTTACCGAAATCCGTTAAATCGGATTACCGAACTGTTCAGCTGTTGAAAGTTCGGTAAAAAATTACCGAATACTGTAAAATTTTCTAAGTGTGTAGATATAGCATAACATCAATAAAGATCTCCATATAGTTTAATTCCAAATCGATTTATTAAATAAATTCAATTTAAAGTCTTTCAATTTCAGACCATATCATAAGTTGTTTGGAAAGTTATCACGTTTCTTCCGTCGGGTACGTTACGTCGTGTAGCAATAAAATAAAGACTGTATTCGATGAAATTTGGACACACGCAATTGTTCGTAACTTCTTAGCGTGTGGGTAAAAATTATTGAAATTTTAACTGAATGTATTTCATTGTGTTGTGTCAATTGTGTAATGAATTTCGTGAAAATCGGTCGAGTGATTTCAGTGATGGCTTCGAATGAAGAAATAGTGCGCCAACAAATTTTGGGCACTCACTTCGAAAACCCAAACGCATCTCATCGATGGATCGGAAAACAGCTCGAAATCGCACATTCAACCGTATCTCATGTGATCAAAACGTTCAAGGACCGTAAGACAACCAAGCGAAAAAATGGTAGTGGCAAAAAACGTGGCACATCAAATCTGGAGATTTGATGGTATTTTGAAGGCCAGGATGGAATTGAACCAATTTAAGCGTTATCCCAACATTTCGATCAGGGATGTTGCGAAAAAGGCGAAAGTTTCAGTTTGTTTTGTGCAGAAAACAATGAAACGTTCTGGATTACATGTGTACAAGGTCCAGAAGGTACCGAACCGGTGCGATAAACAGAACTCGGTGGCCAAAACTCGTGCAAGAAAACTGTACAGGGAGTGGCTCACAAAACCGTTCTGCATTGTGATGGACGATGAGACCTACATTAAAGCCTACACCAAACAAATGCCAGGACAGGAACACTACGTCGCAACCTCTAAGTTGGCCGTTCCGGAGAGTGTACGGAAGAAGAAACTGTCGAAATTCACCAAAAAATTCCTTGTCTGGCAAGCGATCTGCGGATGTGGCAAAATGAGTCAGCCCTTCATGACCTCTGGGACCGTCAACGGACAAATCTACAAGGACGAATGCCTCCAAAAACGACTTCTGCCCTTCTTGAGATCTCACGATGGCCCGATACTGTTTTGGCCGGATTTGGCATCTTGCCACTATGCCCGGCCCGTCCTAGACTAGTACAAAGATAATAATGTAGTTTTTGTACCAAAAGACGTCAACCCTCCAAACACTCCAGAAGTTCACCCAATTGAAAAATTTTGGGCAATCATGAAGGCAAAGCTCGTTAAAACTCCAAAACTGATAGAAATTGAACTTGAACTACAGAAAGTGTGGTTAAAAGTAAGTAAGCAAGTCGGTCCTATGATTGCCCAAAATTTGATGAAAGGGGTCAAGGCAAAGGTGCCGGAATTTGAGTTGGGAGAAGAGGTTCAATAAACCAATGATGTCAAAACTTAACCATTTAGTAGTACTTTATTTCCAGAAAGTTTGAAAAGAATCGGGCTCAAGGAAAATTTTTGGTGATCTATTTTGTGTGTCCAAATTTCATCGAATACAGTCTTTATGTCGCTTTTGTCAAGTCTGTTTCCGCATGCAATCTGTTGCTCACGTCAAAATGAATCGGCTGGATAGGTAGGTGCGAAGCACAGCAAAGCACTTAAGTCAAATTGAAAACAATGCATTTTTGTGGATTTCAGAATCCAATTCCAAACAATGTTTTTGGTTTGGTCTATTGTACTAATTATGTAGAGGTAAGATCAATATTAATCAGCTCTTGCTTGTGTGTTGTAATTCATACTTTTTTTTCCGCATATCAATCTTTGGACAATGAGAATCAAGCGAAATGGCAATGGTGGAGTTGCCGGTCATTAGAATTAACCCTCTTTATGGAAACAGATAAACATATAGTGGAAATAGCATACATAGAAACGGTGATGGTGACAGCGACAGACATTCGAATCATTTCAAAGCCGATTATTATTTCTTTCAACTATATTTTAAAATAATAATATACATCATAACATTCACTTTCTTCTATTTTTGATGAAAATAATAAAAAGAAATTAATTTGCTCTGTTTCTGCGTCCTCATCAAGTCACTGACATCTAAATTATATAGTCTCATGAACTACATACAAATTTAAAAACTAACATTGTATCCTGCTGGTGGCACGTTTTCAGTTATTTTCTTCATCACTTTCAAGCTTATCAAACATGTCTGACTCGAAATGGTCCTTAACGTAATTTTTTGATCTTCGGCCTCTTTTGGGCTCCTGCAAAGTCTTCAAAAAAGTGGATTAATATTGCTTTTGTCGAGTAATTAGTACACGACACTGTAGAATTCTGCATATTGTACACAGATAAAAAGAAACATTGAATTTTCTGCGTTGTATAATGCAATAAAGGGAATGCTAGATGTAGCAGAAAATAATGGGATATTTTATGTAAATTTAGGCCAGATAACGCCTGAATCAAGCCTGTTGTATGAAAGATTGCAAACATTGTGGTATGGCTCATCAAAAACTACAACCAATCGCGTTGTTTACCTCTCCTTTGGCTTGGAATTAAACGAGGGGAAATTTTACGCACTTGTTAAAATTAATTATTTTTTTCTGTGTAGACGAATACGCTATCTGTCAAGATAGGCAAGATGACCCGTAACGCTGGTAGATCACCTTTTCGTGGTGCGTTACGGGGTATCAGATCTACCACCGAACCCTAGTCCGAATTAATTCAAACTAGGGAACATATTTGTTATTTGTAGTCAAAGGAACATATTTTAGTCCTTATTACATTTTATGTCTTATGAAAAGTGACAATACTCGTTTTGCAAATGTGCGAGGATGAGCTTAGAATAAGCAAAACATGGTTAGTCTTCATTTATGTGAATTCTCATTGTCTATTTGATGTTCTATAGTTTGAATTGGTTATGACTAGGGTTCTGATGCATGGTCAGTATCGGAGTCATAGTTTGTTTTCTTTGTAATGAATCTGATTTTGACTGATAAAGGGGCGCGCCTTTGAAGAGTGCTCTCGCTCCTCAAAGGGTTTAAATAGCGGAAACTTTCATTTAAAATCGATTCATTGCCAACAAAACAAACAATGACAACTGTAACAACACCGAATACCTCATCATTTCTCAATAGTGATGAGGTAAATCGACATGCACTAAACAAAGGACACGGGATATACTACAATAGATCAAATTACTGGTCTCAGTGGTTTATGTCCCGAACAGAGGAAAAAAAAAAAGATAGGCAATAAAGGTAGTTGGAATTAAACGAAAAATACTAATTTTTCTCCTCATTTATAGTTACTTTTAAAGAAGTATTTTTTTTAAATATGATTTTGAGTTCAGTGCATGGAAGGTTGCTAACAATGAAATGACTAAAAATACTGGTAGAAATCCGTACGACAATCATTTTTAACGCAAAATTTAGAGGATGAGATGAGGTTTCAGATTGATAGACCCAACATGGAGCCTATAAACCGACAATACGTCCATAACCCTCAAATGTTTTAGTCCTGAAAAAGAAAATTTAACCGTCAATTCAAAATGTCTGCAGTGTGCAACCAACTTTTGGCTGTGTCCTGTTGTTTACATCCAAATTAAACTGATGTACTTTTTTCCATTTTTTCGCTCGGAACTTTTAAAATGCGTGATCTTTCTCCCAAACAAAGAAAACGGATTGTGAGCAAACGGCATGGGTTTTGAAGCAGAAAACTGGTTAAGCAAGAAGGTCGGAGCAGTTCAAACCGCATTACGGAAGTATCAACAACAGTGCTCTTTCGTAAATTCCCCGAAACGGGGTAGAAAACCCGGTCCCGCTGACCCGACAGAAAGGTAAGGGACTATTTAAAGCGTCATCCTTCAGCATCAATCTGAGATGTGGCGAAAAAGCTGAGTACTTCGGCAACCAACGTTATGCGTGCCAAGAAGAGAATGGGCCTGAAGACTCGTCGGAAGCAGAAGCAGCCAGAACGAAGCAGCAAACAGGCTCAATCTGTGAAACCGAGATCTGGAAAGCGGTACGACAAATTGCTGACCAAAAAATCGGGCTGTGTTATCATGGACGACGAAACCTACATAAAACTCAATTATAAAACTCTGCCGGGACCGCAGTTTTATACCTCACCGAAGGGAGAGGATGTTCTTGGATCAGTGATTGCCATTAACATAGACAAGAAGGTAATGGTGTGGCAGGCCATATAAGGATGTGGAAAAATATCTCGTCCATTCATTACGACAGACACAATGAATGGTCAAATCGAGGTGAAGGTGTGTCTGCAAAAAAGGTCAAACAGCATAACAAGCCTACAATCTATTGGCCTGATCTTGCTTCCTGCCATTATGCTAAACATGTACTAGAGTGGTACAAAAGGAACAGTGTTCTATTTGTACCAAAGGAGATGAATCCACTAAACTGCCAAGAGATTCGCCCTATCGAAACTTTCTGGCCTTTGACGCTGAGAAAACATATGAAACCTGCGGAAAACTTAAGAAAGTTTGGCCAAAAGTGAAGAATAAAGAAAAGAAATGGTAGGAAAAAGCACTGTGCAAAAGTTTATGAGTAGTGTTAAGGGAAAAGTTAGAGAACTCGCCTACCCTACGAAAAATCAAGCAAATTGAAGTGAATATGCAAAGAAAACAATGTTATTTACTATGTTTGAGAATAAAATAATTATAAATCTTTTGTATTTGAGAAAGAAAGAGTATTTATGTTTTTTGAAATAGTCTATTTAAGGCTGAGTTGGGACACACACCCTGTTTTGATTTTGAACGAAAATATTGTTATTGAATTATTGAGGACAAATAACCCCCGTTTACACCCCTTGAGGGAAAGTAACCCCCGTTTACACCTCAAGGTTTATTGACACAACCAATGAACAGGTCGAGCATCTGGAAGGAGACACCACTGCTCGATTTTCATACCGACAGACTACTAGATGTCTACTTCTCTAACCAAAATCAGTGAACATCTTCTCGCTTGAGGACGGTTGGGGATTATGGTGGGAAAATAGAATATTATAAATCCTGCTTCGTGTACCTCCTCTGCGACAGACATCCGAGCGAGCGACGGACAGAAATTAACTTGGAATCAATCCAAAAATAAAAACAATCCTCTTATGAAGTAAGCAAGTGGGTTCACGTTGGATTTTCCCCCCTCTCGGTCAGAATGGTTTTGTTTTAATCTTAACAGTTTTTTTTTTCCATTTCTGAGTATCCTGTATCTATCCTCGCATCAATGCGGGTTACTTTTGTGCGGCCGTATTCGTTTTGTAAATGAATGTTGTTTATTTGAATAAGCATGAGACATGGGCTATGTGAAAATCACAATGACGCAGGATGGTAATTCTACCTCTGGAATCGTTGTATTTGCGGTATCAAATAATAATTGTTGAAACATTGAATTTTCTGTGTTACGTAATGAACACAAAGGGAATGCTAGATTTAGCAGAAAATAATGGGATATTTCATGTAAATGTCAGCCAGATAACGCCTGAATATAGCATGTTGTATGAAAGATGGCAAACATTGTTGAATGGCGCATGAAATATTGCAAACAATTTCGTTGTTCACGCCTCCTTTGGCTTTGAATTAAACCAGGGGAAATTTTACGCGCCTGTTAAAATTCATTATTTTTTTCTGTGTTCGAAATCCCTCTGCCGATGTTCGGACAGTATTCGAGAAGGTGTTATTAATTAGTCTGCATGAGTATCAGGATTGTTTGAAACATTTTCATCCCAGTTGTTAAATTAAAATGAAAATTCTCAAAATCGTCAAAAGGTCGAAAGTAACAATTGTAAACAATGACTTAAACCGTACATTTCCTGGATATACCAAGTTGCTAACATCTATACCCACTACCGACGGGAATGTAATTACTCCCTGTATCTGTTTCTGGTGCTATTTTGGTTGTGGGAGCAAGCAGGTTCCAGAAAAATACGCTAGAAGTCATTGTTTACAAATTTTACTTTGGACCTTTTGACTATTTTGTCTTAGTTTTGATTCTCCCATTGGAATACAGCCTGAGTGACGGTACCGGTTGTGTAGACGGCCAGTCATTTTAACTCAGTTTTGAGTCGTTTTTAACTCATTTTCGTCATTATTGGAGTCACTCAAATTTGAGTAAATGTAACTGGTATTGACAAGCTGACAAATCAAAATTCGATGTTTTTGATTTGTCGACTTGTCCAATAAAGTTACATTTACTCAAATGGTGGTTCACGAGATTGCCTTTCATCCCAGTCGGTTTGGTATCAATTTCAGTCGTCCGTTGGTATCCTGAAACGAAAAATCTCTGAGGATGAGCAGGTAAAGCCGTTGGTCCCGGCCCACCTTTTTGATAGGTTCGATATCTACATGAAAGAAGGATCATTGTCAAAAATACTAATTTTAAAATAAATATCCATACCGACGTTTTTCAAACGAAATTTATGATTTTACTTTATTCTATCAAAACTACCATGCCATTTGAGCAAACATAGTAGATTTGTCAGCAGTATGATAAATTTCATGATATTTATAGTCAACTGTACTGAAATCATGGGTAATTTAATTGAGAGAAACGTTGTAGGATTTGAAAAAAAGTGTTGTCTAAAAAAATGTATTTTCAACTCTGATCCTTCTTTCAGTGTAGGGTCCACATCGTTTGTCTGGCATGTCTGTCTGAGGCACCCGCCTCAGGCTTAAAGACACGTAAGTACAATAACAACGACAACACAGCCTGAGTATTTTCCATTTCTGGAAAAATATATAGTTGACTCAATAGTAATTTTTGATATGGTTGGATGCATTTTATTCTTAGTTTAAGGTATCAAATTGTAGTTCAAAAGTCTTGAGTTAAGTTGACCAACTGCCAAAGTACAAGTGTTAATCTACTTGTGAAGCTTATACAAAAATACACACCGGAAAAATAAATCTTTTTATGAAAAAAAAAAATCGTAAATCAACACAATATTTTGAGTAACACGAAAACTTTTGTTTCCTTTATTATGTTCAAACATATAATTTAAAGTTGATGCTTTATGCTAAAAACAATGAGAATCTCAATTTTTTTTTTATGACAGTCAACTCTTAGAATATTAACTAGAAATTAGAAGAAAAATTAGTATTCTCCATTTAATTCCAACTACCTTTGCTTATCTTCGACAGATACGCGTATTTCGTCTACAATGTGCAGATTTCTTCAGTGTCTCGTACTAATAACTCAACTAATAAAAAAAAATTAATAGACGTGTTTCAAAGATAGGATTTCAATAGTCATTTAAAATTCTAAAGCTCTTTGTGGTAAGCTTCCTAAAAGCATCCATTTTTTAGATATAAGTTTTGTTTGACACCTTTGAAACATTTACGGAAAAATGTTCTTTTTATATGTTATTTGCGGTTCTTCATCAACAATAAATTGTTCGGTGGCATGTAATCGAGGGAGCACAGTTAAAAAGAACAATAAAACTACAGCTAGGAATGATGTCACGGAGATTAATTATAATCAAAGTCGATCATTAGTTCACCACTAGTTGCACAGAAAAAAATCCGTTTGTAAATACGTCAACCTCGAGTCACAAACACAGGTGAAAGAGACGAAGGATAGGGATAACTACACGCCGTCCTGTATCACCTTTAAATTTGAATATTTCGAAAACAGATGCTTTGAAAAAGTTTATCACTAGTAGCCTTATACATTGAAATTACTATTGAAATCATGTTACAACATTGGATTTTTTTTTAAAGATTGCACTCGAAAAAAATGCAATGGACAAAAATGATCACCACCAATTAATTTTAAGTCGGATATTTTTTTAACTATCGCAAAGCTATCAGTGGTACATCAGCGCTTACCAAACGTTATCTTTTGCCTGTTGAGGTGGCGGATTCGTCATTGCCTCGACCTACCCCGCAGTGGGATGTTAGGCAAAGGGTGATTCCTTGGTTCGAGTACTACTTTACCCATGCCCTTTCGCTCAATTTTCAATACTTCTATTCTATTTTCAACCTACCATACACTGACGGAACTTTCAACACTTGCTCTTCATATCTTTCATTCTAGCAAACATTACTGTCCACTCTTGGTGCCTCATGGCGATGAGCGAACATCTCCTTCTAAATAATGATCGTTACTCCACACACGGAGAATACAAAAACATAACAATTAGAGAATATTCCATAGTAGTTTGTCAAACGCAAGTTATATGACTTGAATTTTACTTCAACTGAAATTCCAAACAAAATAAAAATAAAAAAATAACCATCATATGGATACATTAATTGTGTTATATATTCTCCGTGCGAGGAGTAACGATTATGATGTAGAAGGAGATGTTCGCTCATCACCATGAGGCACCAAGAGTGAACAACAATGTTTTTGGCTAGAATGAAAGATATGAAGAGAAAGTTTTGATAGTTCCGCTAGTGTGCGGCAGGCTTGGAAACATAGCAGATGTTTTAGGAAAATTGAGCGAAAAGGGCATGTGTACAGTGGTACTCGAACCAACGACATTTTTGCCTAACATCCCACTGCGGGGTAGGTTGAAGCACGGACTAAGTCCGCCACTCTTGGTGCCTCATGGTGATGAGCGAACATCTCCTTCTACATCATCATATGGATGTTCATATAAAAACTGCCGTGAAGCTTTCACATACAACGTGTAATATATATTTTTGCGCGATGACATGACGTGCGAATACTGTTTGAGTCCACTATGTTTTGCTTCTTTTTTAAGACACATAATTTATTCCACAGGTCCAGATGCTTGATTAATATTTGGATAATAGACCAAAAAATAATGCTTCGGCTTAAGATCTTTTTTGAAATGTGCTTGATACAAATTGTGATGATGACTGATTAAATCTCGTAGTGCTTCAAGTATGAAGCTCGATTTACACAAAGTTTTATCTATACCAAGTTGTCCTTTTAAAAGATATAGCACAAATCTAGCTAAACTCGTGTGACCAATAACGCCTGAATCTATTGCGTTTTGTTCCAATTTAAAGATTCTTCTTTTAATGCACTTTGTAAATTGTTAACTCCACTATCTTTAATATATGTCTTCTATATCATACATACTGAAAAGATGTTATTCAACGTTGCTAGAAATTCTAATATATTCCATACATCGAGCCTCAATTGGTATGCGAACTTTAGCTATCATTAGTTTCTTATTCATCTTTATCTAACCATAATGGAATAATCGTTTTGTTTATGTATTTTCGTTTAATTTGTTTCCATTTTGTATTATTAACAAAGTTAACAATTTAATCAACTGTCTCCACTGCTGTAGTATTTTGAATAATTACTTTTACACGTTGTTTGATTTTAAAAATAATCTCATTTGAAATTTCGATGGCATTAAGGCAAGACATTTTTTGGTAATATCATAATTTAATCATACCAAAAATTGGATTTATTCTTAACATCACAGTGTGGGGTTAATTTATAACTTTTCTCGTTTCGACTCTAGGATTAATCCAGGATACAAGGAAGTAACACCCTTCCAAGTTTTTCCTTTGTACTGATTTCAGAGAGCAAACAATGGCGCTTGAACCAAAAAAGTCAGGACAAATGGAATGACATTAACTTCTTAGAAACGTCACTCCCACCGATTCAGGTAAACCTACATAGTCCCTCTCTCTTACGATCCGAAAGTATTCGTTGATTAACTTATTTATCAAATGGATAATTTAATTGTCTATTTTAATTATCTCCTTTTACCCGCAAAGCTACACAGTAGGCCTGGTCGTTTTAATATTTATGTCATATTACAAATATGCCACGAATATTAATGTTGCTGAGTATTTCCCAAGATGTTTTAATTACTGTTAAAATAGTATAGAAATAGAGAAGGAATATTTCTTCTCGAAAAGTATATTTTTTTACAAGCAAATTTTAGTGAAAATTTATTTATCGACAATGTTTCCATAGAATCAAAGGTTTCCTCGGAAAGAAATACTCTTGAAGGAAAGATATAAAATCAATTAAATTTTCACAATAAAGTCGATTAAATTTTCATTTATTTTCTGATTATTTTGGCTGGAAATCAAGCTTGAAATGCCCTTAAATGGAACTCTTGCTGCACTTCAGCATAAAGTCCATAAATTTTGGAATATGAAATGATTGTAGTTTATCAGATTTGTGCCTTTAAAAGTTCTAAGTGCCGATGCAAATCGGTCACGGTATCGTCCATTGTTGATTTTAGCGACTTTCATCTTAATGTCAGGATACTTCATTTTTGGGATTAAAAATATCTCGCAAGAATAACCAATGGGTATTGCGAAATGGTCCAGGCAGTATAATTGCTCTATTACTGTAATGCGCTAGTACGGAGTTATTCTCAGCATCAATTCATGGTCCTATTAATTCCAGACCGCCCGCTCAACTTGTCTAAATTTTTAGTCGTTTTGGACTAATTTTCGCCGAAAATGAAGCCTTTGAATGTCTAGTGCAGAGGTGGTAAATGTACATTTTTTTTTGCAAACCATTCACCCGCTGCAAAATTTGAGGCCCGTACACCACCAACAGTTTATGTGCACAGTTCGAGCGAACGCGGGGAAAGAAAATAGAAGAAAAAAATCTCTCAATTTCTGCCGACAGTTTCAAACAGTTTAGAAATGGTTTGTGACTGTTTATGATAGCTTGATAAAAAACGCACTTATTTGGATATTTTCGATTATAAGTTGTTAATATCCATTCTTATGAATTGATTCCATATAATAAACATCATATGTTTGCTGTAATAAGCCAACAATCAACGAAATTCTGAATGACATAAATTAATATCGAGAATTTTTTTTAACAATCGGCTGGATGCAACAAAACTGTTTCGTCGCCTGGAGAAAACGGTACAGAAATGTCATATGAGATTTCTCCCACGACGGTTCACTTTTGCGTATGATCAATTGGGCGTAATGAAAAATGTCAAATATCAAAATGTAAATATCAAAATACAGTACATTTACCACTACTGGTCTAGTGAGTAGTAATCTGAGTAAATCTGGTTAGAAGAGACAAGTCGACAAATCGAAAACATTTGTTCCTAATTTGTCGACTTTTCAACAGGGATGCCGTATTTACAGACTTGTATGTAAATTTGCAGACTTTTAATTTTTGTTGCAGACTTTTTTGACAATGCAGACATTTAGCAGACATTTTATTTATGTTGCAGACTTTTACAGACACTTGAAATATTTTTTAAATTTCAAATAAAGTTGTTTGGGTGCACTGAAACTGTTTTCAACTGACAACTTGGTGTTGACGTTGTGCGCACCGCACCGCAATTGAAGTGTGCATTAGCCTTGGACACGGACATATGGAAAAAAAAATTGCTCCCTAATAAATTTTGGAAGCCTTTTAGGTCCTTTTATAACTGTGCAAAATTTCAGCTCGATCGGTGAAACTATATTTTTGCGTTCGAGGTTTTAATTTTACATAGGATTTTATATGGGAAAATTTACTTTTACACAGAATAATCTGGCGAGGTGACCCGTTGCCATCTAAAATTAAGTGATTTCCTTCCAAGGAAACTTTTCTTCGAAGACCGCAAAGCGATCCGACGATTGTGGAAAAAGTTATTAAGCTAAAGCTGATTACAATCCAAACGAACGGCTCAATGAACTGTTTTTCCTAACAACACTGTCACCTGCAGCATGGCCTGTAGCCTGCTGCTGTTGGCACGAAGCAGCCACGTTGCTGCGGGGCGTTCACTTGGCATGGAGAGAAGCCGATATCAAAGCTATATAAAGCTATATGATAATTACTCTATTTTTATAAGTACATCGATCTTACAAGCAGAGTAGCATTCACTAAATTTTCTTATTTCAAATTTCTCAGCTTTTGACATTTAGCATGGAAATACGAAACTGAGTGAAGTTACTCTATTTAGAGTAGATCTGAACGAGTGTGCGTGGGAGCAAGTAGAAAAGTGTCGATTTAGAAATAGTGTTGTAAGGCTGTGTATTCTGCTATTCGAGCTTGGTTATTTCTGACAGGTGCGAAGTTAAAATTTTACCATCGTGGCTGCATTCTATTCGAAAACCGGTTTATCAACAACACAGGGATTTGGCAACATAACTTTCAACGTGTCACTTTTTAACCAAAGTTAAATTTAACTCGTCAATTGGCCTAAGCTGTCACCAACAAAGAATGAGTGAGAAAGTGCAACCGCGTACATTCGGTTGTTTTGGCGCTGAAAGTGAAATTCGAAGCAGCCAATAGCAAAAGACCAATAGAGTTCAGTCGAATAAAACCACCACCGAGTATACGTCAAAAACCTCTATCGCATTAAATAAAGTTTCGAGTACCTTTTATGAGTGTATCGTTAGTAGTTCGTAGCGAGTCCACCACGAATCCGGAGAACCAGCGCCCCAACACAGTTATTGAATTTCTGAGATACAGTAATCTTTTCTTACACACTTAGATTTTTTTTTACAGAAATCTGCAAAGTTTTACCGAATTCTCAACAGCTGAACGTTCGGTAATCCGATTTTACGGATATCGGTGAAATTTTACAGATCTCTGTTAAAAAATTACCGGATTTCGGTAAAATTTTACCGAAATCCGTTAAATCGGATTACCGAACGTTCAGCTGTTGAGAATTCGGTAAAACTTTACAGATTTATATAAAATAATCTGAGTGTGCATAGTAACTAATGATCAAAATCAAATCGACAGTTCATCCTCAACGTCCTCAACGAAACCGTTTCAAGTCGATTTACCGCTGGTCAAAATCAAAACACCACTCCATTGTCGATATTAATAGAATCCGCGGATCTGAGTAACTCCACTCACCCACCCTCGACATGTAACGACACTGCTGGTCCTTGTAGATGCGCCGGCCCACCATCGATTTTGCGATACATATTTTCTTGTGATCCCTATCCCTTTATTCAATTTAGTATTATGGCACATAAGAACGATTTTAAACAATCCGTTTTATTAAATAAAATATTATTTGTTTCTAGATGCTCCTGAACTTATTCGGTCCACTACTCCGTCATAGCCAGTTCATGTAACTGCTGGTGTGAGTAGATCTGTATCTGGTTCTGGTACAATGAAAATGCAATAATCTACACTGCTATTGTCACCGTGAAGATTATGTTTGGTAATATTGGTCCATTGTCATTTAGTCACAGCAAAAATCGAGTTTCACAACAATACAAATCATATTGGAGTAATTTGCCGTAAAAAAGGGCTGCTGAGTATTTTAACCAAGAAGCAATCAACTCTATCTATCAACTAAACCATAAATACAAGCTTTAAAAATATATTCCTCCGTATTCTGTTGAATTTATCAAATGAAAACTAAATTTTGATTTTAAAGTACAAAACTTGAAAGAACGTCAACGAAAAAAATATATATAGAAAATTGTGTCATCTATGCAAATGCTTCAAGCTTAAGTGTGTGTGTGTACAATTTAACACCCACAGGCCGGCAATGGTATTATAGAAGAAATCTGTTTACAACAATCATTCAAGTGGCCATTCGAAGCAGCTTTATCTGGGAGCTAGAAAGTGATAGCTCAACTGCAGCTCCAGCAACTTATTCCAGAATGTCTGGAGAGCCACGCCCATTTCGAGGTTACTTTCACCGATTCATTACCGATATCATTTGGATAAGGGCACTGCAACACATTTCCAAATTTGAAAATGATAAATTTTCAAACCAGTCATGAATTTAGTATCATTTGAAAAAGGGATTAGGATATAGGATGGTATATAGCTATAATTAGATAGACCATGGCCGCCTCCTTATTGACACTATCTTGATCATTCCTAAAAATAACAAAAAATGACGTTGATTTATTTCATGCATTCGCGACAAAATAAGCGCAAAAATTATCGTTGCTAAACCGCCCGTTGGACATGTAACATGCATAACAAAACTCTGTACACCACGTGTTGAATGCATCAAAAATTGTCCAGGCCTTCCACTCGCACATGCGCGTTGTCTTCGTTTGTTGCTTCTAACAAGCAAATGGCTTTCTACATTGCACTGGTCTTCTTTTTTTAACTCCACATTCTGCCAATAACCTAAATCCCCGCTATGAGGCGTCTCTATATCAAACTTAAAAACTGCTGATAGTCATCGATTCATTCGCAAAAAAGTGGAAAAAAACTATAACTCAATAATTTATATCTGAGTGTCACAATTCTAATACTAATCAACAAAACTAAGCTGACGTAACTCTTCTTCCTGGTGCGGGGGTGAAGCACAAAAATAAAAAAAGAAACGGGGAAATACTATCGACAATCACACATTTCAGGAGGGAATCGATTGTATTCACTATTTCAAACACAAAGCACGCGGAGATTTCATGATTTCACTGTTAGTTGAAGTTGAATTACGAATTATTGTTTGATTTTTCGCGAAAACGACGGAGCAAAAACAAAACATGTCAGTTTCAAAGCACGACTTGCTGTGATCATGCGAATGCTTCAAGCTTAAGTGAAAATGACAAAATTGACTCTCTTATAACGTCTCTTCGTCCAAAGAAGTGTGATTTTGCAGACGTTTTAAATTTACAGACGTTTTTAGACATTTCCAGACATTTATTTTTATAAGGGGTATTTGAGTTTTTTTTATGAATATATTAATTACTCCACTTTTACCGATAGTGAGTCGAAAATTACTCACAAAAAGATTCAAATTGGGAGGGCATTTGAAGAGGAGAATAATGAAAGCTTCACTCCAATGCAGCTGTCACTAAAAGATCCAAGTAGAAGCATCCTCCCGAGAAGCACATGTTTTTCTTGCATGTCAAAATACGACTAATACGTTGACGCCTGTCTGATGCCACACGACTTGTACGTGATGTTTTGACACACCTCCACCATTTCAGTGGTCGCCTGACTGAACGCCGCTGAACAACATTTCATTGGGCAGCAACATAACATGTCACGACGACTGCAAGGTGCCCAACGAAGCGTTCATACGAAATTGGCCAGTGTCAATCCAATGCGATGTTTTATTTTAGTTTTCCAAGAGCATGTCAAGAGCGCTGGAAAACTGGCTGCCCCCCGTGAATTAATCCTTCCTACGCCAGTGCCAATCACGAATCTCTGATTCTTTCTATTCCTATAGGTTACAATCCTCCTCTAGCGGGGATCGTTAATCCCATCAATAAGCAATTTATCAATTAGGATGTTTATTTACTCGCTCGATGTTGCATTCATACATGTATGTGGTTTGATTAACCCGAACGTCTTCGGAATAGTATTGATTGGACATTTGGCTAGTGTGTGCTTCAAAGCTCTCAAGAAATCATCACCATGCTCAGGAGGGCGGGCATCCATTTGGCAGGCTTGATTAAGCGTGGAAGTATAAATAAATACGAGCATGTTTGGAAGCACATTTAGCATAACATATTTCAGGCGAGTCAATTGTTTACATTGTTGCAGGGGAGACCTTGAGAAGCCACATATTTGCTCCGTGTTCAACATCATTCAAGGCTGGCCAGAGTCCAGGTGGGAATGAAACCATGCCCTGTCTCTCCTTTGAAGAAAAGACCATCAACGGGATGCAGACAATCATTAGCCTGGGGTGTTTACAGGATCAAGCAAATCCAACGAGATAACAGAAGCTTCGGGTGTTTTGCTTGAATTACGTTAACGAGTAGGTTGGATACTCGTGTCAAAAAGGATTCTTCTTCAGCTATGGATATTCATTGAAATTTAATGACCGGCAACAGCTGGTAGAAGTGAACCTCCACAGAGGCAAAATCTTTTATGTGCATGATAAACAAGAAAAATATTTTGCTCAAACCGTTGCCCTTGATTTCGAATGAAGTTATCAAGTTGCCTTTTTTTTTGCTGTTTCAACAAAGAAAAAATGGCAATTTCAACAATGGAATCATTCATCATTGAACACATACGGAGAATGATGCTTGCACCATTTTGATTTGAGTTTTCCCGAATCACATAGGTAAACAAATGAAATCCCATCTCAACGTTAACGCAGGCTCTAGTTTACGGACGGATCAAACTACATGCTCATATAGTATTTTATTTTGCTATCGATTATCTACAGTGACGGACAACGCAATAAGACCAAAGCCCGATTTTCATTCAAAATGGACGATTTTGAAGGCTTGTCTTTCGTTTTCTTGTAAACGAATTGAGATGTAATTTTGGCTTTATAGAAATAGCCTGATTTTTTCTCTGCATTAAATTCCATAGTACCATGTTGATGAATTCAAATTACGATTTATATTATAGGGTGCTTCGATCAAAAATTGGTCAAACCAATCAATTGGTAATGTGTGTGAGACGATCAAAGCTCTTATTAATAAGCAAATTATTTTTGTTTTTTTTTCAAGTTCAGTTAATACAGAATACAGGAGAAATATTCAGCTAACCTTTTTTTTCTACCGAATGCGGAAGATTTTGTACCGCAAAACACCAGTTTGCCTTGAACTGTTTCTCGCTCACAACAGCTATTTGAGTCTTCTTAAGGTTTCGCTTGACGATGGCCCAATATTTTTCGATTGGGCGGAGCTCTGGCGTGTTGGGAGGGTTCTTTTTTCCGTAATGGCAAGATGCCAAATCAACTCTTTTTGTCGTCGCTATGGCCTCCGGCTTTCGATATCCCCCCGATCCAGCTTCCTGGCTGTCGACAAACGTTCACCGAACACTTTTAACAACAATCAATATGCAACTAGCGATTTGAATTGGTTCACTTTTGTAAAACCCTTTGGTCCGAAGTACACCTTGAAGCCAGCACCTTGCTATACATATTTGCGCCTTTGTTTTGATTTGCTGTGTTATTTTGACAGAATATTTGAAAGTGTGTTCGTGTGAGTTCATTATTAGGGGCATATTATTAAGCTTGGGACCGTTATGCTAGTACCGTAAAACGGGGTGACTTCGATCACTTTTTGAACTATTTCTTTAAATTTTCTATGATAATTATCTTTAAAATTTTATTTAAAATTTTTAAAAACCAGTACTGGTATCTGTAGTATAACACTACACATAAATTTTAAAAATTTATTATGTCAGATGAACTTTAAAAAAATTGTTCAATTCCCGCGGCCAATTTTCAATAATGGGGTGACTTCGATCAAAATCAATTTTATCCATTTGAAGTGCTTAAATGAATAAAAAACAACAAATTTTTATGCCAACCGTTTGATGCAGATGTCTCCTGAATAGCACAGGGGTGGAGCATTCCCCAAAGGGATCGTTCATTAATTATGTCACGCAAAAACGGACCATTTTCAAAACCCTCCCTCTTTGTCATGTTTTTGTGTACTATCTCGGCATTTTGGACTTCTCAATGCCATTAAATTGTCGAAATAAATATTCCACACCTTTTCTCCAACACAGAACAAAACAAAACCCTTTGACAGTTTGGAAGGTAGTGCAACACTTCTAGAAGGTTGTCACGTTTATTCGTTTGCTCTTAATTTTCGATCAACATATTTTTTTATTCATTAATTTGTTTATGTATACAAAATTAATATTTTTTCGATTAGCTTAGAGAGACGAATGTTTAAGTAATCTGAAAATGTGGTTGTCTATTTTTTTAAAATCATTTTATTGCTGGAATATATGATTGTTGTTGGGCTTGGTAAACCAAAAGGAGCATTTTTTAAAAACATTTTTATATAGCGAAGGAAATAGAGAAATGCTTAAAACAAAATGCATTTATATATCCCTAATGCTGAATATATATGGGTCAAAGCTTAAAAAATTCAGGCACTTGAGAAGGATAATTTTAAATTGAATAAATATCGGACTTGGCGGTCGAAGTCACCCCGTTGGTCGAAGTCACCCCGCTCTACAGTACTGATTGAGCCAAGAATAAAGTCGTATTTGTTCGGGACCTACTGGTCTTATAGTTAGTCTATGCTCTTAATGTGCACATGCACGAGCAAAATTTAGCGTTGCTCCTCTTTCCTCGACGGCATTTTGATAACTGATGTGCTAATCTCAAAATCAAAATAGAGGCATGAAACTACACGTACACATCTTTTAAATGAGGGGATTGTTACATTTTTTAATGCACGATGAGGAAATGCGTCCAAACTCCCTTTATACTGTTTTTATCATCATCAGTCGTTGCAAATAAAACAAACCCAAAAGGAGAGGGTTCCTCACCCATGTTCGCATCAAAACAGAGTGCATACAAACTACCGCCAGGAACTATCACAAAGCTTTCAGTGGAACATGAGCGAGATCCATCACGTTAACTATTGCCTGTTGAGGTGGCGGATTCATCCGTGCCTTGACCTACCCCGCAGTAGGACGTTAGGAAATATCCTTGGTTTGATTACTACTTTACCCATGTCCTTTTGCATCAATTTTCAATACTTCTATTCTATTTCCAACCTACTGTACACTGACAGAACTTTCAACTCTTTCTCTTCATATCTTTCATTCTAGCAAACAGTAGTGTCCACTCTTGGTGCCTCATGGTGATGGGCGAACATCTCCTTCGAAATAATGATCGTTACTCTACACACGGAGAATACAAAAACATAACAATTAGAGTATGACTCTAAACTAGTTTTACACAAATTTTTTGCATTTTTTCGAGAACAATCTTTATTTATGCTAATATCGGAGTTTTGTAAAATGAACGTTTAGTTTACCTTCAGAGGAACTTATTTCCTGAGATTACTCGGTTCTGGAATTGGTACAAAAACTTCTGCTTCAACTTAAAATTATATGTTTGAAAATTAAGGAAGGGCAAAATGGGTTTCTGAATTGTTTAAAATTTCACTCTGTCCACTCTTGATGCCTCATGGTGAAGAGTGAACATCTTCTTCTACATCAACTTTCAGATATTTGTTCGGTCCTTCCTACTTCACGGTTGATCATGGGAGATTTCACTCTGACGGTACAGGATGGGAAGAACAGTACGAATACAACCGGTCTACAGGGTGTTCGATTCCTTAGTGCAAATAATTTCAGAGGTAATAGGGAATTGTTCTACACATATGGTCAAATCTCAAAGTTTGCGGAGTTATTGAAATTTTAATGTTTAGGTACATGTTAGTCTTAAATTGGCTGTAACTCAAAAATAATGTTACTTAGTTAGTTTCATCTTCCTCGATTCAAAAGCTAAAAAAAAATTTAAATTATCTCAATTTCATTTAAGTTATCATTTAGTGTCTTTTTAGGGGTAACAATGTTTTAAACACCTCTTTTTCAAAGGTTTTTTTGCATTAAACATTCTAGTCATTCTCTTTCAACAAACATTAATTTTCCTAAATTAATAAAATTCGTCACAACTTTCTGTACAACTCCCAAATCCAAATGGTTTCCCGTTATGCTTACTGAGCAGAAGGTCGGGAGTAACATCTCAGGCCCGCCCCCTTCCTTGCCATATGTCACTTTGCCTCAATCTATCAAACAGCAAACTACCAATATCGGATCAACTGTGAATTTCTGATCTAAAATATAACCCTGTATCGCTATAATAATTATCTTTCCTCTGGCAATTGTGTAGAGGTAAGCACGGTCTTGAACGATTGCCAATCTAATTATCCTTTACCCACCCGAAGACCATGAGGAGGGGGCCGGCGTCGGTACTGATCTATATAATAGAATGAATTAGTCAATCTGCATCTACATATGTGGGTCTTTGTATAATTACAGGGTGGCAAAGGTTGCTTGTCATTTAAATTTCTTAAAATCATAGCAATGGCTTTTTCTTTTATTACCGACCGTAGACGTTTTTCCAACGCTTCGCTACTGTCAGAACCATATATTGAGGCATATTTTCCCAAATATTGATCAAGAGTTTCTTGGAGTAGTGCGATCCTTTGTGCCTCCCATTTTATTGAGCCTGTATCTCCATGTAAAGAAATCTAAAGTATTGAAGCGATGAGGTAGTTCATTCTTGAGATAATATGGAATTGGGCACTCCGGTGTTGATTTCGATTGATAAGAAGTCATTTCCGTCTAGATTCAATGGAAGTATGGAGTGAAAATGCCCAAGCAACACACATCTGGCATAATTGGTTGCAGCAACTTAATTGTGACTTAATTGAGTCACATTGCAGTGATTTTGACAAAGTTGCAACAAGCGTGCTACTAGGGTTGATTCTTCAAAACATGTGCGACAGTAGTTAGTGTTTACTTTTACTTCAGGCTCGATGAACAGTAGTGGAAGCTTGAAGATTTTTGAAATTCCAACCCATACCATTTTATTCTTGAAACTTTTTGGAATCTCTGGGAACGTTTGCAAGCTTCGTTGGATATACTTTATCATTCTGTTGGTTGTGAGTACCTTGCAACAGAAACATTTTTTCATCGGACTAGAGAATATCTACATCAGCGTGCCGTTGTAGTAGCTACTTACTTCGAATCACTAGAACCTGCTTGTTTTTCTTTTAATGTTAATGTTGCTTTATACGTTTTGAGTTTCAAACCATGGGTGATGAATATTCACGTGTAGTAAATATTCAGATCGTTGGCCATCTCTCGCCCTTATTTTGTCACTTTTCATCATTTTTGGTCCTAATAGTTGGACCTTCATGACTTTCAGAAAATAAAATATAACTTATAATATATAAAATATAACTTCAGAAAATAAAATATATATTAGTACATAGAAAAAATAGCGTTTCCGAAAATGAAAACGGACCGTAAACTAGTTCACTTTTTCAGGATTTTTCTCTTTAAATATTATGTAGTTCTTGATTATGTGGTGCAGTTCACGGTGAATTTTTGCTTGTTCTCGAATTTATGATTGTAGTTTGGCACATTTATTTTATTCAACTTCAATACCATAACCGTACCTTTGGACCTTACACTTAAACTCCACTTATTAGGTTCTGTACAACATCTGGCCCAGCTTTTTCTGCACGGAACCCACTTTTTCCTCATGTCTTCGCCAGTTTTGAACTCCGATGCTACCGTAGTGCCTGCTTCACAATAGCCCAATCTTTTTCGAAGGGCCTTAGTTCCGGTGCGTTAGGGGGGGGGGGGTTGTTCATGTCCTTGGGTTTGAATAGTGGCACGAGGCTAGATCCGGTCAGAAGATCGTAGGGCCCTCGTGTTGTGTTGCTTCAACAGAGAAAGCAGACGTTTCTGTAGACATTTCTTCTGTAGACACTCCGTTTACAGTCCCGGTAGTCACGAACGGCGCACTCCGTTTGGCACACGAGCAGATCGCTTGCCCAATCATTTATTTCTTGGCGAACTTTGAAATTTTCTGCTTCCTTACTTCTTCCGGAACATCAAACTTGTGCTGGGCGGTGAAGAATAGTAGCCTCGGAAGCTGCCAGAAGTCTGCCTTGGCGTAAGTCTCGTCATCCACGATGAGAAAATGATGCTTCGTCAGCATCTGGGTGTACAGTTTCCGGGCCCGTGACTTTTTTTGCCACTCGTCACGATTTGGAACCTTCTGCACTTTGAACTCCATGTCCTTGGCTCTCTGAACGAAAGACTTGGACAGATTCAACTGTTTGGCCACATCCCTGATCGAAGCATTGGGATTCCGCATAAACGCTTTCACGACACGCTTGTCATCCTGATCACTAATAGAGACTGTTCCGATAATTATAAACACACTTAATGATAAATCGTCAATTCAATATGCGTACATTATTCAATCAATATTTGACTACTTCCCTGAACTTCCCTGACTAAAGAATTATATGAAGCTCTATGAAGAACATTCCTGAAGATCTCTGAAGAATTTACCTGAATTAGTAATCCGGATTTTAATAACCCATCTCCTTCAGCATATTAGCCTCAATTCCCTAGCTTTCAAGATGAGCAATCCACGATTTTGTCCAGACATTGCGAGTTTTTCGTTTTGTATGGTTTGTCAATATGATGTATGCAGCAATCTTTCATTGTCTGTCCACAGCTACCGAATGTGCGCCTGACTACTTCCAACCCTTAATTTTTAAAAGCTTGCAACTGAATGTATGCGACCATAAAGAAAATCAATCGTGTGTACACCGAAAGATTTCTACTACATAGCTAATATTACTTCATAGTTCATATTTTTGAAAAACAGTTTCTCGAATCTCATAGAACTATGTATGACATAGATATCTATAACGGCTATATTATAGATTTCGAGCGCCGTGTGGCGGCACCTTAAGTAATTTGGCGACTTAAAGTCGGAATCGTGTTCAAAAGAAATTTCTTTCTCTATTCCAAAACCATATTAAATTCCGTTTACTGAAACAGAAAAGTAAAGAATCGAAAAAAAAAATTCTGTAGCAGTATCCACCTGAAAAGAACATAAAAATAAAATTGGAATTTGTAAGGTTTCCACGCAAAATAATGGGAGCTGTCACTTTTACTTTCGGATAAATATTCCGCTCGATTATTTCGTAAGTGTAGGTGACATTTCATACCATGCAAATCAATTGTCAAAATTCCGCTTGGTAATATTCAACAAAATTCAATAACCTCTTTAATTTTTAGATCGATACTGGCCTTTATGTAAGGCGTGACAAGGGTAGAATAAGCCTGCCGACTCGTAGGTAGAAGAAGCAGCCTAAACGAAGCACCAAACAGGCTGAATCTTTGAAAACGAGGGCTCGAAAGCTGTACGACAAACTAATGACCAAAAATTCGGGCTGTGTTATCATGGACGATGAAACCTACATAAAACTCGATTATAAAACTCTACCAGGACCATAGTTTCAAATTTCGACGAAGGAAAAGGATGTTCCTGGATCAGTGAAAGCCATTTACATCCAAAAATTCGGCATGAAGGTAATGGTATCAGATCACCTTTTTGTGGTGCGTTACGGGGTATCAGATCTACCACCGAACCCTAGTCCGAATTAATTCAAACTAGAGAACATATTTGTTATTTGTAGTCAAAGGAACATATTTTAATCCTTTTTACATTTTATGTCTTATGAAAAGTGACAATACTCGTTTTGCAATTGTGCGAGGATGAGCTTAGAATAAGTAAAACATGGTTAGTCTTCATTTATGTGAATTCTCATTGTCTATTTGATGTTCTATAGTTTGAATTGGTTATGACTAGGGTTCTGATGCATGGTGAGTATCGGAGTCATAGTTTGTTTTGTTTTGCAATGAATCTGATTTTGACTGATAAAGGGGTGCGCCTTTAAAGAGTGCTCTCACTCCTCAAAGGGTTTAAGTAGCGGAAACTTTCAATAAAATTCGATTCATTGCCAACAAAACAAACAATGACAACTGTAACAACACCGAATACCTCATCATTTCTCAATAGTGATGAGGTAAATTGACATGCACTAAACAAAGGATACGGGATATACTACAATAGATCAAATTAATGGTCGCAGTGGTTTATGTCCCGAACAGAGGGAAAAAAATGGTGTAGCAGGCCATATGCAAATGTGGAAAAATATCTTGTCCATTTACTACGATAGACACAATGAATGGTCAAATCTAGCCTTGATCAAACAGCATAAAAAGCCTAAAATCTTTTGGCCTGATCTTGCTTCCTGCCACTACTAGAGTGGTAAGGAACAATGCAATCCACCAAACTGCCCAGAGATTCAACTTTCAGGGCTTTGACGAAGGCGAGGCTGAGAAAACACACGAAACCAGGGGATAGTGTTGAAAAATTTAGGAAAGATTTGCTAAAAGTGGTGAAGATGGTAGGAGAAAGCACTGTGCGGAAGCTTATCAGTAGTGTTAAGGGAAAAGTTAGAGATCTCGTCTATTCTACGAAAAATCAAGCAAATTGAAATCAAAAGGTGGAAAGAAAACATAGTTATTTACTATGTTTGAGAATTAAATAATAAAAAAATCACGGTATGGTCTTTTTTCTTTGAGAAAAAAAGTGTACTTATATTTTTCGGAACAGTCTATAGAACATCCAATCTGACCGAATTTCTCCTTCCGTCCGTTGGTCAGAGTTTCGTAGTAACGTTTAATCTGTGACTCACCGTTCACTGCACGATTCCGAGTTGTTTTCCGATATCTCGATGAGAGAATTAATGATTTTCCAGGTGCTTGCGCAAAATTTATTCGTGACGTTGCTGTTTGGGTGATTCCCAATTTTCGAGAAACTGACGGCAATAAAAATATAACACAAATAAAAAAAAACACTAAACAACTTCTACCCAGATTTTCAAGGGAAAATACCCAATTGGTAATTTTCTACAACGTTTTTTTCCGTGATGCAATTTGATGTGTGACACCCTTTAGACATATGCAATAAGAGAAACGTGCCTAAGCGGTGTTCAATAAGTTCGAATACATTTTTCATCATTGTGTAGGTATGTGCCATGTACATATTCTGTATTGGTAATGGTTTCAGTTTTAGCTCCACATGTACGCTACGGATATGCGTGTTGTTGACAATCTGTCAGTTGTTGTTCGTCTTTTACGCGCGATGAAAGAGTATCGGGACATCGTAATTAATCATTTCAAAGGAAGTCCTTTTACGTCCATAATTTTGGCTGATCTCCCTTGCTTATGAGTAGCTGTTGGGGATCTTAGGATATGGTAAACAGTCGAAATCACAACATTTTCACTGTTGAAATGTTGTACCGTATACTTTTTGCTTCTGAATACTTCTTGTTTCGACGTCATTTTGAGCAAAACTGAGCAAGCATAAAAAATTACTAACAGAAAGAGGAAGGAGAGAAAACTAACACATACATGGCGATGGGAAACTCTTCAACGGTGTTTCAAAAGGATATTTTCGCTATAATAAAATACGTCAACGTTTGTCCGAAGAGGAAATATAATAATATACCCGTAAAGGATCGAATACCATGATAACTGGCCATGGTATGATGAAGCTCAGATTAAGAGGTAAAATACCTGATGATAATACCACAAAATTGTTTCCACAATATTATGCGAATAACAAATTGATGTAAGACAATACCAAAATAGTACCTCGGAGGTATTCCAAGGTATCCGAAATAACAAGTTTAGTTATTCGAGAGATATTTTGCTTGCAAATCTGAGGTATTCTGCTCAGGTATTTTACCTTTTAATCTGAGCTCTTTAATACCAAGGCCAGTTTTCAAGATCAAAATTAGGTATTCATATGTTGTTGTCTCCTGCTCGGGTATGCAAAAATTTGTATTTTTACAGACAGTCAAGTGGCACTCAAAGCGTTGAGTAATTATAAATGAACATCCAAACAAGGGTCAAATGAACAGTTTATCGGCCCAGAACGATTCTGCGGTATATCATACTGTACCATAAAACTGGAACTTAAATCTTGGGAAGAACGAAGAAAGGGTGATGACCAACTGGTTGATCACCACAAAGTGTGTTCAATCGAAATGGTTTATAATTCCAAATGTTACAATCAGTAACAAACACTTGTATAACACTCAATAAGTAAGTTATTTGTACCTATAGTGGCCTAGTAACTTGGGACAGCCCGAGTAGATAGCATTTGAAAAACATTGACCAGGTTCAGAATGAAGTTTCTGTAACATGGAACGTGTAACCTCCGAACATCTGCTCTGTAGTTGTGATGCTTTGTACAAGCGCAAATTTTACATTTCTGACAGAGGCTATATGCAACCTAGAGAAGTTTGAATTGCGAATCTTGGGTTTTATAAACTCAATATTGCCTGACTGGGAGAATACGCGCCGTAGGCTATTCGCTTGACAAATGTGGATCAATCTACAGGGTGCGACTGAAAATAATACGAAAATTTGCTCTATTGCTTTCAAATCCCATTTACAACTAATTCAAGCAATAATATCAACATTTTCGAGTACAGTTATGTTTATAAAGTCCTTATAAACGAATTTATTCAATGTGTCCTCCATTTTCATTAATAACATCCTCGAGCCGACGCCGCACAGTGGCACAATTCTGAAAAAAGACGGTCAAAAACATTTACACCCTTTTGTCATCATTTTTTCGAGTAGGTGTCTTCAGAAGAGTTGCTCAAAATGTTATTCCGCATCTTTTGAAAAAACACGCCTAACCTTTCATAAGGGTTTAACTACACTTTCGAATTCTAACTTTTTCCAACACCGAGATAACGGGTTATCATCTTCGACAAAGTTGTAGAACAGGTAGTTTTAAGAAAAGTTGCTGAATACACTAAGTTTCTAGAGCCTAACGTTAAAGAGATATAGACGGTTTTCTTCCAGCACTACCTTAAAACTGGTACAAAGATTTTTCTGGGTAACCTTCAGTATCAAACGCTGAAAATTTCAGAAGTACTAGTTCATTAGATAATCTTTCAAATATAATCGGTTTGAGACCATGCCAGCACCTGCCCAGCTTTCTTCAAGTTTGTTGAGCATTACGTCACATACTGTTGCTATTCATACCATTTCAAAATAAGGATTTACTAGGTATCCTTTAGTACCCAACGCTGAAAATTTCAGGATTACTAGTTCATAAAATACTCTTCCAAATAAAATTAATTTAAGACCCCGCCAGGACCCGCATATATTTTTTTTTAATTTATTGAACATTACGTGAAATATAAATTGGCTAATACCCTGTACTATTTCAAACTGACGTTCTACTAGGTACCCTTCAGTACCCAACGCTGGAAATTTCAGGAATAGTTTTTCATAAGATAATCTATCAAATACAATCTGTTTTAGACCCCGCCAGGACCCGCCCACCCTTTTTGAGGCGGTTGATTATGACGTCACACAGACACTTCAATCACCATATATCAAAATGTGGTCATCAAAGAGCTTTGTTGTGTTCAACAAAAATGTTTATTTTAATAATTTCTACAGTTTCTTAGAACATATTGAAATCCTCAAATTGGAACAAAGTACTAATTATCTCAAAAAACCAGTTTTTAGGTGGTGCTGAAAGAAAACCATTTATATCTCTTTAACTTTAGGCTCTAGAAACTAAGTATCTTCGGCAACTTTCCTTAAAATTACCTGGTCTACAACTTTGTTGAAGACAACAACCCGTTATCTCGTTGCTGGAAAAAGTTAGAATATGAAAGTGAAGTTAATCCCTTATGAAAAATTAGGCGTGTTTTTTCAAAAGATGCGGAATAACATTTTGAGCAACTCTTCTGAAGACACCGACTCGATAAAATGATAACAAAAGGGTGAAAATGTTTTTGACCGTCTTTTTTCAGAATTGTGCCACTGTGCGCCGGAAGCCCGAGCATGACTTTCGGACGTAGTCCTCCGACATTGACTGCCATGTGCGTGTTATGGTTGACTTCAGGGTTTTCACACTAGGGTGTGATGTTTTACAGGCTCGTGCTTCAACATATGCCCAAAAAGAATCCCCAAAGGAAAGCACTTGGTCCTTTAAAATACCGATATACACTTCGGTATTGAATTTAACTCCAGCATCAATGAAAACAGGCGGCATTTTCAAACCGTTAGACGCCACCAAGCCAAACATCATGAAACCAGCCGGATGTTTGGTTTGAAATTTGAATTTCACATTTTCCGGAACGTTCTCCATTTTCTGCGGTGAAATGAACCGGTCCGTGCGGCTGTTGGCCACAGCTTCGATGCTGAAAAGCTTTTAGTCGGAGAACAGGATTATCATGTTTACCTTCTTCAACAAGGAAAGCAATCTCTTGGAACGAGTCACTCGTAGTTCCTTGACTCGGTCCGTAATCTAGTGACGTTTCATGCAAGTCTTCTTTGGTGATTCTCCGCATGGATGTTTCCGAAATATTGGCTTCCTTTGCAAGTTTTCTTATGGAACCGTTTGATCACGTTCGGCGTGCGTGCAAAGCACGGACGTCGACTTCCCGGCTTTCGCTGCTTAGGGCCATCCTGTAGGGACTTTTTTATGCGGTAAACTGTTGCCAAATGGCACCCTACCTCCTTGGCAATCTCTTTCGGCTTCTTCTGGGCGAGCAACAAACTGGTGATCACTTCTTTTGCGTATATTTTGACGAATTTTCTTGTTTTGTTGCAATAGAATGCATAGAATGTTTGGATGCAGCACTTGAAAGTAAACATAAACAAATACACTTTCGACAGAAATTGAATACTCAAGTTTGAACATTTTCGCATTCTTTTCTGCCGCACCCTGTATTAGATGCGAATGGTAATCAAGGGTTTCCCACGAAAGTTTAACAACGCCCAAGAAAAAATGCCTTTGTTCGTAGCCAATTCGTCAAATCTTTTTATGGTGCGGAAGGAAATCTTTAGTTTACACTGATGTGCTTAAGGCGTCTCAAGATCTCACACGGACTAAATTTCTCCAAATAATAATCTATTACCAGCTCTCGTTTTGAGTCCATGTTTATTGCGTAACCAAAACATATGTTCTTGGAAAACATATCACATCCGTCAAATGCCAAATGACCACCCGTACAATGAACGATATTTACATACAGGCATACCTCGATATAACGTAACCTCGATATAACGCAACCTCGATATAACGTAACTCGATATAACGTAACTTTTACCTCGATATAACTTTTTTTCCCCTATTTTTTGTAGTTAATTATTGCGTGATTTATCTAACTGTATATTTTTGTTTTTTAATTATTTATAAATCTGTCCAGGCTCAATCGAATCAACTTTACAGAGCCAAGTTTTCATATTTATATACATCAGGTATCTTAGAAATAAAGTTGTTCATTCTTTGAACTAAAGATGTCCATTCTTTTGATCCGGTCCATTTGAAATAAACAGCCCTAATACACTTCGGGTGTCCTTCAACCTATTGCCAAACTATAAAATAAACCGCTAGCTATTTTGACATTTCATGTCCATCGGTTGCCACATCTGAAGTGCAATTGAAATAAGATTGTACTAGGATGGGAAGTACGATTGAAGTGAGAAAAGGGACTTCAATAGTACTTCAATTGTACTAGGTTCCGTATCTGGGAAGGTTTGGTAAAAGTTGCTTGCAATGTTGCGTGCAATGCTTCAACATGGCTTGTATATGCCGTCAAACTGTTTTCTGTTTTCTGTGGATTGTTTCTTTTTGAGCATGTAGTAGAAAGCTAGCTGTTAAAACTTCTTTGTTAATGCACAACTTATAATTCGAGAAGTTTGACTAAGTCGGAGGTTTGATCTTGTACATGGTGTTTCTATGAGTAAAAATATGAAGAAGTACATACTTCGGTCTGCATCTACCATCTATGCCATGAAATATGCAGAGGACAACATTCTCAAAAAAAAAAAAATAGCCAACACGGAGTAATGTGTGAACAACTTAAATGATATTCCGTGAAGTCAATTGAACATGTTTTGTTTTTAATTTATAGCAAAACGAAAGCGTTTCGAGAATGGTCGATACCCACGAAGCTCTCTACATCTGTTTTTTTGCAAAAATGACAGCACCAACGACTGATAAGCCAAAAAAGCTACAAGTTCAAGCTAAAGAATGTCTTACCATATGATTGGAACAGGGGAACTCTGAAGTCGTGGTTATGTGGAAAAAAACACAAAGCACAACGGTATTCGTTTACTGAAAATCAGTGGCGAAAAATTGTCCAGCAATTGTCCAGCTGTTGTCGAATCGGGAGGAAGATTTGTCTCCTTGTGAGAACTTCAATGTTGACGAAAGTGGGCTCTTTTTCAAGAGATCCCCAATATGAACATATGTTAAGAGCCGTCAAATCAACAAAGATCGGATCACGTTCATGCCTTGCAGCAACATGGATGGGTCGCTCAAATTACCGTTAATGTTGATTGGAAAGTCTCACAGCTCTCGAGTACTTCAAAATCTCAAGGAGTTGCCTTCATACTATAGGGCATCCATGAACGCTTGGATGGAAAAGAAGCTCTTTAAAGAGTGTTTTTTTTTTTGGGGAATTCGTCCCGAAAGTGACCGCCTTACTCAAGTCAAAAGGAATTCCCCTACGAGCCACCCTTATTTTGGATAATTGTACAGCTCATTACAATGCAGTTAAGCTAAAAACTACCGATGGATTAATTTTAACCATCCTTCTCCCTGTAAACACCACCGCCAAACTTCATTAAGATGATTAAGACGCGCTACAGGAATCTGATGATGCAGAAAATTCGTGGAGGAGAGTTTGACGAGTGCGTGAAAAAGATCAACATAAAGCATGTCATCATGGGTCAAGCATGGGTTGCTCAAGCGTGGGAGGTAGTTCCAGCTGACTCGACTCGCAAATCTTGGAACATGCTTTACAATGCCCGTGAAATCGAGGATGAGGATGATGTACCGCTGTCGTAAGAGACACGCTAAGAAGCATTGGGGAGCAGTCGTGACTTTGGCGTGACCGGTATAGATGTAAACCACTACGCCGGGGTCAGCCCCAAACTTTCAAGTTCAGTTTGCGGAAGGAGCTAAATATCTTGGTGTTACTTCGGATAAAAACAAACAACTGAAATTTCCATCTAGACAAGGTTATCACTAAGGCAGCAAATATCCTATGGGTATAAAGTAAAGCAGTAGGTCAAACATGGGGACTACGACCAAAAACTGTCCATTGAATTTATTTTGCAATAGTTCTCCCGAAAACTACGTATGCTTCGCTTATATTGTGGCCTAAACTTAATGAAATAACCACTCAAGTGAAGCTTAGTAAACTACAGATGCTTCCCTATAGAAAGTTTGTGTCGAAAAGAGTGTTGTAGAACACTTTTGGAGTCAAGTTTTTGTCTAATCAGCGACATCACTACTTCAATCGTACTTCAATTGTAGTAGGCTCCGCTATCTGGGAAGGTTTGGTGAAAATTTGCTTGTGATGTTGCGTGCAATGCTTCAACATGGTTTGTATATGCCGTCAAATATCTGTTTTCTGTGAATTCTTTGTTTTTATATATGTAGTAGAAGCTAGCTATTAAAACTTCCTTATTATTGCACAACTCATAATTCAAGAAGGTCGACTAAGTCGAAGTATTTTTGAAAAATGGATCGTGTGTCGCCTAAGCAAGACAAAAAATGACAAAATAATGAAGAAGTACAAAGTTTGGTCTGCATCTACCGTCTATGCCATGCAAAGGACAACTTTCTTAAACAAAAATTGATCAACTAGGAGAAATGTGTAAGAAACTAAAATGATATTCCCTGAAAAAACATGTTTTGTTTTGAATTAATAGCAAAACGAAAGCGTTCCAAGATTCCTCGATACTCACAGGTTGACGAAGCTCTCTACATCTGGTTTTTGCAGAAATGCTACAAACTCATGCAAAAAAACAACAATCAAATGGTTGGAATAGGGAATTCGGAAGCCGTGGTTATGTGGAAAAAAATAACCAAACCCAACGGCATTCGCTTACTGAAAATCAATCTTTTTCAAAAGATCCCCAACAAGAACATATGTAGAGAGAAACGCTACCCTAGCAGCACACTTGTTGCAAATCAGTTAAAGTTACTTGCATGCAACTCAATTAAGTCACAATCAAGTTACTGCAACCAATAATGTCATTTTTGTGTTGTTTGGGAAATCAACAAAGATCGGATCACGTTCATGCCTTGCAGCAACATGGATGGGTCGCTCAAATTACCATTAATGTTGATTGAAAAGTCTCACAGACCTCGAACATTCGAACACCTTATGGAGTTGCCTGTATACTACAGGGCATCCAAAAGTGCTTGGATGTCAAAGGTGCTCTTTAAAGAACAGTTTTTTGGGGAATTCATTACGAAAGTGACCACCTTTCTCAAGTCAAAAGGGCTACCTCTAAGAGCCGCTCATTACAATGCAAATGACCTAGAAACTGCCGATGGATCAATTTTTACCATCTTTCTACCGCCGTTCTTCAACCGATGAATCAGAATATCATTCAGATGTTTAAGACGCGCTACAGGCATCTGATGATGCAGGAAATTCAAATTCGTGGAGGAGAATTTGACGAGTGCATGAAGAAGATCAACATAAAGGACTTAATCTTTTGGGTCGCTCAAGCGTGGGAGGTAGTTCCAGCTGAATCAATTCGCAAATTTTGGAACATGCGAACGCAAGATCGCAAATCTTGAACATTTCAGAACACGTGAAATCGAGGATAAGTATGATGTACCGCTGTCGGTCGTAAGAGACACGATGAGAAGATAGCACAGACCGAAGAAATCGACGAGGAGTATGCCGATTTCAAAACGCTGGACGATGATGAGATCATCGCAAGTGTTTTTCACAAAGATGCTGATGAAGACATTTTATATGACGGTGACGACACAATGCAGTTAATGTCAACGCAGAAAGAAGCATCACAATCTTCGAGTTTTGCAGATGGTGACGAATATGTAAACGTGTCGCATGAAGCAGTCTTAAATGGATTCGATCTTTTAATCAGATACGCGCAAGAGAACAACTGACCACTGACTACACAGTTCTCGCTGCGGCAGATAGGAAGTTGTTTATGTGTTTTAACACATCTATCATGACTCCAATCAAAAATGTATGCTTACTGGCATCCATGGATCATTTTGACTTTTTATTCGCGCACATAGTGGTCGAGAGATTTACCCCCTGGGTAGTCTGGAATAGGCTGAAATCAAAAGTTGGTTCACATTTATGTATGCAACATTAAAAGAATACTGCTAAAAGTAATATTCTATGATAAAAAGATTATATTAGAAAAAATATATGAAAATAAATTAAAAAATTGAAGAAACAATAAAAATTTAAATTTATTAGAAGAAATTGAAAAAATATGTGTTAGAAGGGCTGGAACACCCTGCTGGGTGAATAACATTGATTTTGCGTTCATTCTTTTAAAGAAAAACAAGCTACAACAAACATTCTTGGAAAAAAAATTTGCTTCGATATAACGTAACTTCGATATAACGTAACGAAAATAAAAATTGTGTTACGTTATATCAAGGTATGACTGTATCGGTAAACAAAATTGAGATACATTCAGACAAAAACACATCCGGAACGTTTGCCACCCTGCACACTATTTTTGAGCAGTAAAAGGATGAGCAACTACGCCTCGGACGGTATTTTTTAAATGAAATAATAAAAATAATAATAATACTCAAAATGTTGGTCTCACTATTTTCATATGGGCGAAT